>JAQIWJ010000328.1:0-23797 GCA_034695185.1 Discolaimus major
TGAAGATTTTCAATAATGCATTCATAAAGGGTATATACGTCTTCTGGAAGGAAACCTGTTTTCGAGATGGTTTTAAATCCATTATTGGATTGAAATTTACTCCGGAAGTGAGAAACTGGTCTTGGGAATCAAGCATTGGAATGCGAATGCGTGAATATTGGCCTTTTTATGCGCACGGAAATTGGCATGATCATTTCTCAGTGAATTAGCCGGATTGTGATATCGAGTTGTGAAATTCAGAATGAGTTTTCTGCATTCTCGAGGATAATCAGCTATGCTGATTCTTGTGGTAATGCACGCTGATGAAGCAGCAACTGTTCAAGGATATTTGTACAGAGACTGTTGGATTACGGTAGCCGCTCAGGAGGCACTGCCTTTATCAATGGCTGAACACACATTCCTGCACCGCTAATCTCAACTTGAAGATCAGGATTAGGTCCGGATCAAGCAATGTTATAACATAGGACGGATCCGATTTGGATCCTGGTCCAGATGAGAATACCAACCCTGGTGATCGCTGGAAATTTTTGAAAAGGACATCAACTGGACACTCCATAAATTCAAAAATTGAAATTCTGTACCAATCTCCGCTTATCATTGATCGAATCGCGTGTGAAAATTTCAATCGTAATATATATTGCATCCTTCCGGATTCGTGCCTTCTGGTACTGTTTCATCACTGCCATCAGGGCACGAAGCGATTTGGTCTCTGATCCAAGTGCACGGAACGCAAACCGATCCATCCGTACATGCGAACGAGACATAAATCGCATCGCAATAAGCTCGATCTGCAAAATCGATGATTTGATATGCAATGTTCGATACGCGGTGATTTTGGACTTACCGTATACTAAAATCCATCGAGAGAACCCGAGAAATGGGCTATATTAGATGCGAATTATTTAGATTGATTTTATTAGCTTACGTTTTCTTGGTTGACATTCGAGTTCTACATCTTTAAAATACATACATCGGTCACCGCATTTCGTTTTCTCCGCTCTCACGTTGCAATCTGCAATGGATTTTTGAATTTAATCCCAATGGTCAGAATAGTCAGACTCGGCTGAATCCGACTTTTGCTGATGAGCTTGACTACACGTCAATCCTAGCAGTTTTACCATGTCACATATTGCGCAATTTGAGTCAAAACAAAATTTTGTCACCAGGACCATTTGGGTCAAAATTTGAAGTTTCAACATGGCAGGAAATTGCGCGATTTTTACCCTCGTCTTCCTTATTAGGACAATCGGCAATTCCGTCGGTCAACATTTTTATGTGAATACACGATCCGTTATCGCATTTCCATTTCAACGGATCGCCGCCGCAGAAATATCGTTTGTCATAATCTGAAGAATTATTTGATCTCTGAAGTGTATCGATTGATTTCGCATGATCAGATTTTGAGATTCATCAAAGTGATTTTGAGAATGACCATTGGTCACTCATACCGGCCATGCATTGTCCACCCGTTTTCAAATACAACGATCCGCATGTACAGCTGTACGTGCCGGTAGAAGAATCGCAACTTCCTCTTCCCACGCCGCACGGATTCGAGGCGCATGGATCGGCTGAAAATTTATCGATTGTGATCAGCGATCATAAAATGATTCATCGATCATTGATCACAAAATGATCAATCAATCATTGATCACAAAATGAATGATCAATCATCGATCACAAAATGATCAATCAATCATTGATCACAAAATGAATGATCAATCATCGATCACAAAATGAATGATCAATCATCGATCACAAAATGATCAATTAATCATTGATCACAAAATGATCAATCAATATCATTGATCACAAAATGATCAATTGATCATAAATTGATCAATTATAGCATACACTGTGCCATGATCAATGGTAAAAAAACCACGGCAAATATCGGATACATGCTGTTGAGAGGCAGAATGTAAAATTTCTAGAGTCGGGAATGACTAGGAATTGACCGCCAGTTTAGATCAATGCTGTTGCTTAGAGAATAAATGTATTGTTGCTATCACCCGACCAAAGGCAACCGGGGCTCATTTAGCTAATTCGCCTTATTGGCCTTCCTGACCAATTTGACAGCATGAAAAATAGCGGTTACAGTACACCTGCCAATGTTCAACCTCATGGAAAAATCGATATTGATTTTTGCAATGATCAATTTAAATCTAGTGGAATTTCCATTAAGCAAAATTGCGCAATTCGATCTTTTTCTATGTTCAAAGCGGTTACAGTATGCTAAAGCCCATTGGACGCTCGTTTCCATATGAAGGATTCTGATTGGGCAGGAGGCGGAGTCTCACCCGCCGCCTTTGCCGGCGGAAGGCGTATCCTTATCACTGCGTGAAGAAAATTTTCGCCATCCGGTCGTGTGTAAAAAATGTCTTCCAACATGGATCAATCGAAAAGCGTACAAAAATTAGCTTATCAAGGAAAACGATTAGCCGTCATGACGAGCGGTGGAGATTCGCAAGGTAAAATTATTTTGAATTTTTGAATTTTTTAAAAATCCTGCGGGTTTTTTTTTGCAGGAATGAATTCGGCTTTACGCGCCGTCACTCGAATGGGATTATATCTCGGATGCAAAGTGTATTTCATACGGGAAGGATTTCAAGGCATGGTGGATGGCGGATCGAATATCGTACCGACGAAATGGAACAGCGTATCGGACGTGATCCAAAAAGGCGGTACGATTATCGGCAGCGCTCGTTGCCAAGCGTTCTTCGCGCGAGACGGTCGGATGAAAGCGGTGGAGAATTTGATCAAGCATCGGATTACGAATTTAGTATGCATCGGTGGCGATGGATCGTTGACTGGTGAGTTATCCCCTGTTGAAAATTTGAGACAGAAAATTGGAGATTGTCCTTTCAGGCGCGTATATCATGTGGCAAGAATGGCCTGAATTATTGCGCGATTTATTGAAAACGCGTCGTATTTCACCGGATTTGGCCAACGAATGCGGTCACGTCAATATCGTCGGATTAGTCGGATCGATCGATAACGATTTCTGCGGTACGGATATGACCATCGGCGCGGATACGGCTTTGCATCGGATCGTGGAAGCGGTGGACGCGGTCATGGCCACGGCTCATAGTCATCAACGTTCGTTCGTCATCGAAGTGATGGGACGTCATTGTGGATATTTAGCATTGGTGGCCGGATTATCCACGGAAGCCGATTGGATGTTCATACCCGAATGGCCGGCCGCCACGGATTGGAGCGATTTGATGTGCGACAAAATGGAACGCGCTCGACGTCGTGGTAAGTTGGATTGAATTCGGCCAACTCTTGGAGGCAAGACTTTTGACTGAATCCCGTTTTAGGTCAACGTACGAATATTATCATCGTGGCCGAAGGTGCCATCGATATCAATGGGAATGCGATCACGGCCGAAATGGTGCGCGAAACCATCGTGGATCGATTGAAATTCGATACTCGGATTACTGTACTTGGGCACGTGCAACGGGGCGGCGCGCCGTCGGCGTTCGATCGCGTATTGGGATGCCGGATGGGAGCCGAATCCGTATTAGCACTGATGGATATGCGTCCGGAGAGCGAACCGTGCGTCATCGCGTTGGACGGGAATCAAATGGTTCGTATTCCCTTGATGCAATGCGTGAATAGGACCACAGAGGTAAACGTTCATTTCAATAGACCGTTCCACATTCTATGAGCGGGAAAAAGGACTATATCATTCTTGGAATAGCTGTTGTTGAAACTGCCTGTGCGCAATAGAGTGACCCAGTGGTCAGCATAGCGCACCCCGACGCAGGTGCGTTTTGACATAGTCTTTATCTCCCGCCAAAAGAATGTGGAACGGCCTATAATGAATATTCAAATATTAAGCGTGCAAATATTTTTTCCAGGTGGTCAATGCCATGAAAGAAAAGCATTTCGAAATGGTGGTCGAATTACGAGGGCGTTCGTTTCGACGTAATTTGGAGATGTACAAATTATTGACGAAAATGAAACCGCCCATGGAGAAGGATAATCTCAGTATGGGCAATACGTTCAATTTGGCCGTCATGAACGTCGGCGCACCGGCCTGCGGAATGAACGCGGCCGTATGGGCCTTCGTACGAATCGGCGTTTACCATAATTGCCGAGTCTACGCCATCGAGAATTCCTTCGACGGTTTGGTCTCTGGCCATATCAAGGTAAGCATTTTCTTGGAGCGAGATTTCGCTGCAAATTTTTCAATGCCAGTTTTGCAATGCAAGTTTGCGACGCAAACTCGCCCCGAAGCTTGATTGACATCAATTTTCGTTTTGCAGGAAATGCGTTGGATGGACGTCGCCGGTTGGGTCATGCACGGCGGATCCAAATTGGGTACGAAGAGGCAAACACCCGAGGGAATTCTGGATCAATTGGACGCCGTATTGACGGCCAATAATATACACGGATTAATGATCGTCGGCGGATTCGACGCGTTCCGTTCGGCGTTGCTTATGGCCGACGCGAGGCAACGATTTCGATCGTTCTGCATTCCCGTGGTCGTGGTGCCGTGTACGATCAGCAACAACGTGCCGGGGACCAATTATTCGTTGGGTTGCGATACGGCGTTGAACGAGATTTGTCGCCAAATCGATACCATCAAACAATCGGCCACCGGGACGAAAAGGCGCGTATTCGTCATCGAGACCATGGGCGGACGATGCGGATATCTGGCCACCGTATCCGCCTTGGCTTCCGGTGCGGATAGCGCGTATATATTCGAAGAACCGTTCGGCGTCAAGCAGATGATGGTAAGCCGTGTAAAAAAATTAACTTTCGGATCAACGAATTTCCTGACACGCGACCGTTTTCAGAACGATTTGGAAGTGATCATCGAGAAAATGCAAACCGGTATTCAACGCTATTTGGTCACGTGCTCGGAAACGGCCAACGAGAATTACAATTGCGATTTCATCCGACGTCTGTTCGCCGAAGAAGGCAAGAAACATTTCACATGTCGTTCGAACGTCTTGGGATACGTTCAAGAAGGAGGCGCACCGTCGCCGTTCGACAGGATTTTGGGTAAGCGATTCGGAATTTTTGCAAAAATTGCGCAATTTTGCAGAATTGCAATGTGCGGTACACTTGCATTCATGCAAATGTTTGCAATTCACGCAAAATGATCACTTGCGCGATCTGATGCATTGCTGAAAGTGATTCTGATCAAATTTGCATTTTTTTCCAGGAACCAAATTGGCGGCTCGTGCGGTGGAATTCTTGATCGAGAAAGCCAACGAATACAGGCAAGACGACGGTTCAGTGAATACGGGCGAAGAAGCGGATTCGTCCGTTTTGTTGGGTTTGATTCAACGTCAAGTTCAAATCACGCCCATCCAAAGTTTGCGCAATGAAGCCGATTTCAAATATCGTCTACCCAAGAATCAATGGTGGCTATCGTTGCGTCCGTTATTGCGTATTTTGGCCAGGCACGAAAGTCTGTACGAAACCGAAGCGGTCGAAATGCAAATGGTGATGCAATGAAGGATCTATTTTCAATTTTTATCGCATTAACTCGTTATTCGTATGTGACTAGTATTCTGACGTGCAATTTATTGATTTCTTGTCGATAGCACAAAAACTCGCGTTTAGAAATGATTCTGATTATGCAAATTTTCAAAATTCACGAATTGAGTGGGTACTGTGCATAAGCTCTTACCTCGAATTTGAATATTCGCGCCTCCGGAGGCGGAAGTAGCTCCTTATGTCATGTGTGCGCGAACAGTAGCAGACGGCTGGCAGCTGGCAGGAAGCCAGAAATTGTCAAATTCTGAATTTTTCTCCAAAAAATCATTCTGCATTGAATCCCCTGGTTCCAATTCGGTTTATCCGCATTCCCGGCATTATATTGAGTATGGAGATTAACGTAAAATCGAAAAAGAACGCCCAGACGTCCTTTCCGAATGGGAATGGTGATCCTTGGGCGTTGCATAATGTCCAACTTTACGTTTTACCTCCTCAAGAAGAGGTCACGTTGGCGGAATTACGGGAATTAGCCGTTTTTAGACAAAAAGGTAAGATGATGCATTGATGGGCTTGATTCTGGGCACGATATGTGATTTTTTGAAATTCCGCAGAATTTTCCAAATTTCTGCAAATTTCAGAATCCTAATTTTTTTTTAGCGTTGAATGCGGTGGAATCCGCTGGTTTACGTTATACGAAGTTATCCAACGATTATAAACACGCGTTGGATAATGCGTTTCGTCAATGTGATTTCAAAGCTGCCACTACTGCTATGGTAAGAATATTATTTTCAATTTGAAATCTTCAAATGCCTCAATATTCGTTCGCTTTTCAGAGTACCCTTGTGGATAAAGCGAAAGCTTCCGCGATTGCGGATAAGAAGAATTTGGAAGAAGATTGGATCCAGTACAGGCGGAACGATTATTTATCCCATTTCGTCTTACGCTTGGCTTATTGCTCAACGTAAGTGCAATTTTCCAGGATTCTTATATAATCGAGACTCATACAGTCTTTATTTTAGGCCGGATTTACGCCAGTGGTTTATTCAACAAGAAGTGGATTTATTTCGTTTCCGATTCAGCGCCGAGTCTTCGCATAGCGTGAAGCAATTTCTACAATTGTACGGAATCCCAACGGAGCTGGTATGGAATTGGTGATTTCTGAAAATGCGGTATTGCCGAATGCACGCTTGGTTTCTTCAGGTCGAGCCTGGATCGAAGGAATGGTCGGAAATTGAGCCAATTATGCAGCAATTGTTTCCGCCCAACAAATCAAAACCAGTGGTCGTGGATGAACCAGATCGCAAAATGGACATATTCAAGGTATGTGTCTTGCTGTATACATCTCATCAGGCACTGAATGGCGATCATACATATTTCAGGTTTATCTCACGGAGGCTACGGATTTGATCAGGCATCGGAAAGTGTATTTACGTCGTGGATACGCCTATGTACCGTACAAGGAATTGATGTCGGTAGTTGTTGGACGATTTCGTTCGAATTTATCTCGAGCTCTAACGGTAAGATTCTTATGCTGCTTGATGCTTTTATAATACCCTAAGTGTATTTTTAGGCAATGTCCAGATCTGCCGAAGTCATCCAAGAGGATGCGCGTCTGGCTCCGATTCTGAAAGCAGCGTGTGGCCAGAATTCAACTGCGCAATCGAAGGCTTCCGTGGATTCGCAACAGAATATAACGGCTGATATGGTACAGACGGTAAGCGGCTTTAATGCTCGTCCTAACTCAGCTTCGTGGATCGCTTTTCTTTCAGCTCTCATCGGAATCGTTCCCGCCGTGTATGTGGATGATAAACAAGCACCTGCAGAAGAAGCATCATCTACGTCATCAAGGTCGTATGCAATTCGGGCTATTCCTGAAAAGCGTTGGAATGTCCTTGGAAGAATCGATGAAATTCTGGAAACAGGCGTTCACGCCTGTTGTTGATTCAGAGAAGGTAAGCTGCGTTCGGATCGTTGGAAGCCAGTGTATTCTTCTGGCAAAATGCAGGGCGGTGTCCTGTGCACGGTTGGAAATACTGGTTATTTTTTCAGTTTGACAAAAGTTACGCGTACAATATTCGACACAATTATGGGAAAGAAGGGAAACGAGTGGATTATACGGCCTACAATTGCGTGAAGATCATCACTGGTACACCGCCAACTGCTTCGGATTGTCACGGTATGTATTATGGTGAAGGTATGCGCGAAGGAGCAATGATATACCCTCGTTTCAGGATGTCCGTTCAAAACTATGGATAGCGCGATTCTACGGCAGCATTTGGACAATTGGGGCGTACGCGGAGAACAGCAGGCGACGGTACGTTCGATGTCCCCAGATTTGGGTCCGATAAATATCCGTATCGATTTTCAGATCATCGAACTGGCTCAATCGAATCAATACGACCGTGCGTGTTCTCGATATTTCGAATCACGACACGGAATACCGATCGGTGACATCAGCCAATTGATCTCGCATCCGACGCAATATTTCGAAGAAAGCAGAAAGATTCTGGCGGCAAGAATCGTGATCGATTGATCAGTATATGATAACATTGATCAGTATTACCAATTTTCCACGATTTTATCATTCACAATAACACGAATTATAATGTCCTCCAAATAAGGATAATACATTTAAAAAACCCAAAGAAATACAACTGTGATTATTCATGTCGAAATACACTAAATAAATCGTCGATCGAAATTATCTCAATCATCATTTACATAAATCTTACTATGGATCCGATAATCACGACGATTCGTTCACGTGCTTTCCCATACACGATCGAGCCACGCTTTCGAATAATCTGAAATAAGGTATTTTCAAAGATCCATCCGACCGAATATCTACATCCAAATCGAGGACGTCGATCCGAATCCGCTTACTTCTCAATTTCCGGCGCACATCGTACGAATTGGTGAGACCAAAACTTGTAGAATGGATTCTTGATCAATTCGATGAACGTGATCAACAATCCCCACGGATGCGGACGTAAAGCCACCAATCGTTCGAATAAAATCCTGCAAACGAAAAATCGCGCAATTCTGGGCGAATGATAAAAAATCCACAATCGCTCACCTTGTGATTTGTTCCTGAATCGCGGGGAAATTGGCCTCCGCGAATAAATACAGCAACGTGCAACTGAAGTAATGCGTGTGACTGTTCGGATAACGCAATTGATTGGCGATAGCGTTGAAGAACAAATATCGACCTGGAAAAAATGGAAGATTTCAGATCTCGGTCTGGCTGAAAGCCGAGATGGCTTCCAGGCATGGATAAGTGGGAAAATGCATGTCTGACCCCCTCCCCCACCCAAAATTCAGGAAAGTTGCGCAATTATTTGAATTTTTGACGAAAATTGCGCAATTTTGACAAAATTTTTTTAAAAATTGGGCGGAAAATTTGAATTTCGTCACCACCCGATCTCGTCCATACCTGAAGGCTTCATAGGCATCTCAATCAGTCTTCAAAATCAATCCAATACGTACCTTCAGTGTCCAAATCCACGGCCAAATTCTGGAAAATATCCATATGAGCCGTATGAGCGATCGTTTGGATACTCGGACGTTGCTCCTTCGTTTGGATGGCTTGTATAGCTTGCATTCCAACGTACAATACCACCGCGTTCATCAACGGAATATTGTACTTTTGCCCGGGCTCGTTGGAGACTTGCAATTTGCTCCTCAATTCCGATAGGAAACTGACGGGCGTTCGATTGGCCAAATACGAATCCAAATCCTTCTTCAAATCGGCCGGCGTAACCAACGTTGCCAAATTGACCGTCAGCCGCGGCGACGTATTGATCTCCGGTAATTGATCCACTTTCAAATTCAACATGAACGGATCCGGTAGACGCATGTTCCTCGGATAGGCGGATAAGACCAAATTGCGCAATTGGACGCAATTCGGCGGTATGACTTCGCACAGGACGTAATGATAGTCGCATAATAATTCCGGGAAATCGTGCAGCAATACCAACAGGATCCGCAACGTGCCTTTGTAGACCAACGTGACCGGTTTCTGCAATTCGATATTGCGAAGGAACGGCGCCAAGAATAGCAGATGTTCTTGAATCAATTGAGCGTAGAGCGGCCATCCTTTCTGATTCGGCGTTTGAACCAAGACGCGTCCCATGAATGCGCGATGTCCGACGATGTCCAACCAAGCGAACGTAAATCCGGGCACTTTTCTCGGTTGGATCATATGCAGTGTGGTACTGAAAAGAGAGCTGCTATTTAGTATGGAAGACCAACGCGGACTTCGGCCAAAGCCTGAACTGCACTTACCAGAACACTTGAAGAATGTAGAAATTGGCTTGCTCGCCCATATCCGGTCCGGTTAATTCCAAAAATAGCATAATCAGTATGCGATGATACGGCAGTTGATGAAATTCGTGGCGTCTGACTTCGTGATCCTGTTGCAGCACGCCGGCAATAATTCCAAGAACCTGAAAGATAAATTCTCAATAATCAAACGCAATCGCGTTCAGCGTTCAAGCGTACCTTGCTGCATAAGCTGACTTTCGTATTGTATTGTTGACCGTCTCCCGAATGTTTGACCAACAACGCGATCAATCGTACGTACGCGTCCAACGTGTGGAAGCAACGCGTGCGGACGATGTTGTGATTCCCGGTTGGTTCGGTCAACGCTCGATAGCACAAATCCACGCACATCTCCGTGCACAGGCGGAAGAACCGCGTGATCATGTCGTCCGATTTCAGTATACCATTTCGATGCATCTGAAAATAATGCACGTTAGTACTCTATACAAATCTGATTCTCCAATAATGCTTACCTGTTCCACAATAGCCGAGAATGCTTTCGTTGGATCTCGAGCAGCAGCCGGCGTATGATGCATATTGACCCATTCTCTCAATATAATTTCCGTCTTTTCTTGCAGACCGTCCGGGTCATTGCCAGTAAATTCTCGGCCTTGAGTGACTGCCGATTCCAATTGAGACGAGAAATTTCGTGGTTGCAAATTGCTGACGGTACCTCCGCCGACTTGACCACCAGCTCCAAAACCGGATATTCCAGCAACCGGTGCGGCTAAAATAAAATCCGTTAGCATCCGATGCTCATTCACATGTCATTATTCTTACGTCCAATGGCTCCACCTGGAGCTCCGGCGAATGGTTGCTGCTGTTGTTGTTGCATTTGATTCACAGTCGATCCCATCGCTGGCATGGCTCCAGCCAAGTCGAATGAACCGCCGAAATCCGAACCCATACGATTGGCTGCGTTCGAAAACATGCTGTCGGCCGTTTGATTTCGCAATAAATCCAATAACGTTGATCCGTGACTGAAACAAACGACATCTCATTAGCCAGTTGTTACAATAACAGATTTCTAAATCACTTACCCTTCAGCCGAAGCCCTGGCATTTGTAATCCGCGACGAGAGGACTTCGATCGTGTTGGAAAGATCGGTTTCGTTCAAAATATTATTGCCGCGTTCGTCCACGAAATACAATCTGATCAATTGTTGAGCGAAATTGACGGCTTGGTAATTGAGGCCGCTTTCCATGGAATTGGCCAATTGCAAATCGTACGTAACCATATTGACCAATTGAGCGCGGATCAATAAATCGACGGCTTCCAAATTGAAACGATACGCTTGACGACAATCGATCAATACTTTCGTCACTTGTTTCTGAACCCATGTCGAACCGAATATTTGGATCAGATTCTTGATAGCCGTCAAGAAAGCCTCGCGAAGGCAACCGTTCCATTCCAATTCACCAGATCGCGGCGTGTAGGCGTCCAATAAGACTTCCACCAATTTCTGGACCAAACTTTGAGCCGAAACCGTGTCCCTCGGATTCTGCGCCGCCATTGCCAATGCTTCGCGAATCGTATGCAAAGCCACGAACGCCGGGATCGACGCTGCACCGCCGCCGGCCATCTGGAGTCGGTTATCGATTTCTCGCAACAGGCGTTGGAACATCATTTCCGATTCTTCCATCGGCGGACCGCCGACCCAATTTTGAGATTGAAACGGTACAAATAGATCTTCGGGTGTCGTTTGTTTGAATCCGGGAATATTTCGGGCGAATTCTTCGTACACAGATGTTTGCTGAGGCGTAACTTGGCCAATGCGCAGACGGATCGATTCGGGCATACGTTCTTTTTGGAATTTCAACGCTTGGCTGTCCGCGTAGGTACGCCCTTCCAATTTGGCCAATCGACGTCCTTCGAAATCAGACGCCAGGCGTTTATCGATTTCGCCCAACGATCTTTCCGCCGCCGATTTGACGATGAAGCTTTGGGCCAGTTCCACATTCTCTTCCGTGATGACTTGAGCCGCTTCTTCGATCATTCGTTGTTGATCGGCGGTGGCACCGCGCAACGACGAATAGAAGGCTTGTTTCAAATATCCTTGAATGCTGAGCGCCAACGGATCGCGGCATGTGATCATGGCCATTCCCGCGGCCATAGCTCGAGCCATATGGTGAGCCGCTATACGAATACGATTCTCATCCGCATCAAGGCTGAAGTCCTGAAAAATCGAAGATACATTAGCATTTCGTGCTAGCAGCATAACGAACCTCACAAACGTACCTTCTTTACGATCTGCTCGGTTGCAGTTAAGGCAACTTTCAGAGCTCTATCCGCTACCGGCTGAATCAATTCGCGAACCGCGTGTTCGATTGCTTGACGAACCAAATGTTTCAATGGTGGATTCAATTGGAACAGGGGTAGCTGAAACGAGAATTCAATGCAATTCTATCAATATTACAATATCTTGAAAATATCTTACCCCTGCATTGACGTTGATATGCGGTCCCAATCCGGCCAAGGTAGTCACGTAAATATCGTGGTAACTGAATCGAGCAGTTGGCGGCGTCGGCGTCACGGAAGTGGCTTGTCGGACTGCACCTAAAACTGCGAGTAATTAAGTCTCGAAAATATTTCAATTTTCATTTGCTAACGACTCACCTTGTTCATCGGTCATTTGCGGTAATACGCCGGCACCAGAAACCGGCTGTTGCAAACCTTGACCAGCTGACGAACCCGACGGTTGCGGTGGTACCGGTGACGTTCCCAAATTCTGTAGCGTTGGTTTCTCCAATTTCGCGGGATTGCTCAATTGCGGTTCTTTCATGAATTTCTCGTACAGGCTTTGCTCTTTCAATACGCTTCCAATCTTGAGTGTCTGAAATTGTCAAACGTTATAATGAAGTCAGAAAATCGCTTAAATTCCAGCTTACTGCAATATCCACATTCAAATGACGACACAGCACTTCGATTTCGAATTTCAAATTCAGTTTCAAATCCGGCTCGTGATGCAGTTCGCCCATAACGTTCAATATGGCCATGGTCCATGGATTCGGCGGCTTGAACACCTGAAATAAACAGTGATATTGTCACGACTTTCGGTCATCTTGGATGCAAAACTTTCAGCAGCAAGACTAGGCTAGGCCATCGTGTAGCTACTATTGGTAGCCTTCATTCGACTGCCGAATAACTTTCACGGCAGCCCATCTGAGGCTACCATGCGTGCATCCAGCTGCAGCATAAAAATTCTCAGCTTACTTTGCTCTTTTGACATGATTCCAATATCTTCGCCGCGAATGGAACGACGTAGAGTAATTCTTGTTGTCCTTTGTAAAATCCTTCCAGCACGAGCGATTTGATGTCCAAATCCTGCAAATACGAGCGTTCTCATTATTAGAAATAATTCGAATTGGATAAAAAATCTTACCACATGCAAAATCGGTCTGTTTTGTCCGAGGGTAATCATTCCCAACCAATGTCCGAGGTTCTTCAATAATGTACGATCCGAGAAATTGGCCACTGCCTTATCGCTTCGAAGCAGGATCTGAAATAGAAAATGCTTTAACTGATGTCAGAACAATAAAAATCAAGTTACCTTGATATTTCTGAAGCTTTCCTTCAAGATCAATTCGTTCAACGGCTTGCTGTTCATTGAAGCGACGAAATTTGAATACAAATTGTGGAAATTCGATTCCGCACTGACGCGTTTCATCACCAAATATTGCGCCAACCATGGTAAATGCTCCTCGTCGCCCAATAATTCTTTCATTTCCACTACCTGAAACATGATCACGCTATTGTTAGCTCAGATCAGAATGAACAAAAGACGCTTTACCTTTTGTGGCAAATTCGCTTGACTCAAATTGTTGAACAAGAACGCCACTTTCTCTTGAATATTCTCGGACGGTACGAGGACTTTGCTTTCTTCCTTCTCAGTCGCCTTTTCCAGTGTTGTAATAGGCGTGCTATTCAGCAACGACGGTTGCTGAAACAGAACCAGCATTAGATGTGATGCCAACGCGAAAGCACTCGATTTTTACCTTCTTGCTTGCTCCTTGGGTACTGATCGACGTTAGACTGGTATCGGCGGGTGTAGTTGATCCTGCGCCGGCGGATGTTCCGAATGTAGCAGCACTGGCGGTCGTTGAAGTCGTGGCAGGCGTCGTCGTTGTTGGAAACGTAGCTGTTTGCGTTTGCGTACGAGGCGCCGTCCACGACGCCGGAGCTACCGGTGTATCACTTCGCATCAAACTAGCCGGTGGATCTTCGCCACGAGCTCCGTATGTCACCGCCTGAAATATAGATATTGTACCGCAGAAGCTTCAAGAAAACATCAGTACTTACGTCCATAATTTGACGCGGTAATTGTTGGAAATGCGGCACTTGGCTCATGATCGCTTGACAATAACGAGGATATTGTTTCAGCTTATTCTTGAATTGATCCAATGCCGTCACGCCGAAATAGTACAGCTTCGAACCGGTCTCTTTGCGTAACGCTTCCAGCACAACGCGTAATGCGAATAAAACCGGCATTCCACTGAAAATATTCGAAATTAAGATGGCTAATTATACTACTAAAATCAATCCATACCTGACCAAATCGTCACGAATGACACCGCCGAATAATAGTGCGGTCGTTCCCAGTTCACGATCAGGATATTGGGCGAAGAAACGATATTCTTCGAATAAATTCTTCAGCATGCATCCGAATACGTCCTGAAACCGGCGTTACGGTAAATACATTCCATATAAATTAACATATTTCACTTACTCGTTCTCGTTTAACCGAAGAATCCCGGAATCGTTTCAAGATATCCAAAAATTGCTCGATCGACATGGACGGTTGTGGTGGTTGAGTATAAATTTGTTGGAAATACGAATTCGCTTCCTCTTGAACTTCGTCGGAAAACGTTTGAGAAATATCCGGAATATTCGCCTCTGGTTGCAGGCCTGACGCTGGTTGTGGTTGTTGTTGAACGCCAGACGCCTCTGAAACACACCATGTATTTATACGATGATAATGCCATAAAATGCAAGCTACTCACGTGGCCGTGGTCCCGGTGCTAATAACGGGTTAGCCGCAGCGTTAGCAGCGAATCCGGCACCCCATCCGCTGGCGGCTGGCACGTTTCGAAGCAAGCTTGACGAAGCTGCAAAACGCAGACGCGTTTGTAATGAATGATATGCTCAAAATTGGCTAATGACTAGCAGCAGGCTAATATTGCGCAATAATCTGGGTAAACAAACATTCCGACTCACCATCTCCAGATCCAGTAACACCCTGCAGAAGATTCCGAGTTGGTGAATGCGATTGTTGCGATAACAACGAATTCCCAAATAGCGTTTGACCAATATTTAAGCCACCAAAATTTCCTCCGATGCCGCTTTGAGACGCATCGTTTGCCGACGCCAACAGCGAATCGTATTGCTGAAACGTAACACGCTGCATCTCAAGCAGACTATATAAGGAGCAGAAATCAGCTTACTCTTGAGAATGGTGTCGGCGTGGTCGAACCGCCTAACGAAGACGAGAATCCGCTTCCAATATTCACTTGAATCGGAGCTTGATTAATTCCTCGCGAAGACGCAGCCGAGGCCAATAATGTAGCGATTGCACTTCCGGTCGCTGGTGTTGACGCTGCAGTCGTTACTGGCGCCGTCGCTCGACTAATTGCCAAACGACATTGAGCCGCCAATTGCGCGATTTCATTGGATAACGATGGGGAAACCGAATTCGATACGGATTGTAATGTGCTCAATATGGTTGATACGATGTCGGACGGCAACTGATTTCCTCGACCAGGATCACCGCCTCCATTCGTCAAGCCCGGACAACGACGTTTGATTAACTGAACTGATGCTTGAACGAACGATTCCTGAAACGATACGCATTTCAGGAATGCGGAAACGCAATAACCAGCAAGTTCTTACCCCGTTCTCTTGGATCTTATCAGCCAACCACTTGTCCAATTTCAGATAATCACGACGAGATGCTAAGCAAGCCAGGTCCAACGCGAAAGCGAAATTATGGACGTTGAATAAAGCTGGCAATACCTGAAACAGAAACTTCCATCATTTTCGAAACTGCATTCAAGATTCAGAAAGCTTACCTTCAATTTATGAGCTACTTCCAAGATTCTCGCCAACCTCGTCTGATCATCGGGAGTTTTGTTGCACCACTCGACCATTGAATGTAGAACGAGAACGTGAATTGATTGTTGCATTGGAGACTAAAAAACGCTACGTTAGCATCAAATTTGCCAATAAAAACTTCATGCTTACAGCGGTATTCCAAGCGTAGCTGAGAACGGCCAATCCACTTGGGTGATTCGTGAAGAATGTCGTGAACAGATTGATCAAGAGTTCTTGACGATGAGGCGTAATTGGCGGCTGCAATAAAATCAGGTGTTAGCTGCTCAGAACTCATTAGTATCAAAAATGATCTTACTGGTAACTGGAGCAATCCGACGCCCAATAAATCGGGGCAATTTTGCACTGGAAACCGGAAGCAGTCGTTGGCCATAGCGTACAAACCCGGGCTCGAGCTCAATAGCAGCAATATTTCCAACAAATCCATCGATTTCCTAAAAAATTGGAGCTTAAATCTTAGACAAGCAAAAACTGCAGCCAATCATACCATGTAAGAACCTCTTTGTTTTCCTCCGGCTGTGATTTTAGCATATCCGTCTGCACGTGTCGATACGGGTAATCCGCGAAGCTGAAGATGTCTGGATTTCGCAGAATTTGGTGAATCCACGAGAGCTAAAAAAAGAACGCAAATGTAAATGCGAGCCAATCATTTCCGATAACGACGTACCTGTCCATCTCTATTCGTCCAAGGCCGGTATAATAACGCAATTGGGAATATCATGTCGCGTAATCCTCGAAGCAATGCTTTCGTCAGAAGAATCAGGCCTTCACGGTCGCGTACAACAAATCCCGGTTGGTCCAATTCCGCGATAACTTCCGTCCAATTCAAATATGGGCACTGAAAATCAGGGTGTTTAAGATTTCGCAAAACATTTCCAAGCTCACGAATCTTACTATTTCAAGGAGCGTTTGAACGAAGCAATCCACATTCCAGCTGGTAGGCACGTCACCGTTCTTGTCTTCCAACCATGACGTTTGCACCTGCGAATAAGCGAGTTCAGCTCGGGTTGTGAAATTTAGAAACAGAACAACACTTACATCGGCCATAACGACGCCATCTTTCAACCCGTGATGCGTCCGAACCATCATCGCCAGAGCATGAGCTACGTTGCTGGCCGAGACTTCGTTGGCGTTCAAAGCTTTCAAATGCTGTCGACACCGGTCCACGTCGCTAGTGAATTCGTAGCCGATATCTTGAATTTGTAGAGCCAGAGATCCCGTAATTGTTTTCACGCTGGACGTCTCCATGACGACAGGTGAATTGAAAATGCTCGGCAGTCCACGTTCGATTAATAAATCGTCGCTTTCGTCGAGTCCGACGGAAGTTGACTGACACAACAGCGGCAGCAAAGCGAATGGAATGCTGCGTTGAGACGAGAAATCTGAAATAAAGAATCGTGAACGACTGGCAGGAATAATTAAGGCAAACAGGGCGATACCTCGTTTCAGAGCCGCTACGAAGCTGCTCGCAAGATCAGCCGATACGCCGAATTGTTGTCCTTGCAGTAAATTCGATAGTAGATAATGTAATATATCGACGTTCGTATCGTAAATTCCCGTTTCCTTGCTGGTCTCTAAAAACCGAAATCGGCTTAAATAAAAAGCCAAGAGAGCCAAAACGAGTAAACGTACCTTCGTCGACGTGCAGCCGAATTAATTCCGCTAATTTCTTCCTGACGTAATCGATAGCTGCGTTACGAGTATCAACCTTCGACGAATGCGTTAATACGATAGCCAATACCACTTCTTGAACACGCGACAAACGCAACGAGTTTAGGAATTGTCCCAATGCGACGGCGGATAGCTGAAAAGGGAAATCTTTTAGAAAATTCTTGGAAAAAACCCCGAATAAATCGCATACTTTGCTTTGTTTCAGCTGATTCTCGTAAGCGAAACAGAAACTGGACACGAAGCCGGCTCTCGATATTGATAAATTCAAATAATCCTTGAGTAGTTGAACCTGAAATTCAAGCCGATCACATGGCTGATGCGAGAAATCAATAAATTTCACGCTTACTTGTAAAGTATCCTTCAACTGCCCTCGATTGTCGGCGCCGAAATCGAGCACGGACAGAATACACCGAAGAAAATGAGTTTCGCAATCGCGACCCCAAATTTGAAGTAGCTGAAAAAAATATGCATATTCATTGAAACTTCGAGGAAACCAGGAATTATTGAATAATAAAAGGATGCTTACGTTTTGTAATTCGACGATAGCGGTCTTTGCGGTTTTCTTATTCAAATTGAAGACTAAATATTCAATCTGGGACAAAACGGCGCTGATCGGATCAATTTCCATATTTCGACATTTTGTCTCATTTCTGGAGAAAGAATTTTTGCGAGAGAAACATGGCTGTGGGAAATCTCCGAAAATTTTCTGCCAACCGGCTGCCACTTTCGTTTCGCAAGGTTGATTTGTCATAAACGGTCAGCACAAGGTCATGATTTATGTAAGATTCAGATGTTTATTTTTATTTTGCCGTAAAGTATAATTATTATCTGATTTCTTCTAATTATATATGATCACGAAATCGATGAAAAATTTATGAATAATCAAATCAATTTACGATAATGTCCATATTTGAAAGAAGGCACAATTAATTTAATCTGAAACTGACTTTCTACATCAGTTGTGCTCGTCCCATTTTTCGGCCCCTGAAATCACGAAAAAAAATCCCAGATTTTGGAGAATTTCAATAAATAAACATCATCGAAAAGTTATCGGAAATTCGTAAAAAATGGCTGGCATGTCGTTTCCGGGCTTCGCTAGTTACATGCATCCACCGGGCGGTTTTCGTACGCCATGGTCTGCATTGGGACAAAATGTTATCAGTCATCAAGGAACGATGTGCGAACAATTCGAAATGAATTTCTATCGTTGCTGCGAAGCGTTTGGTAAGATTTTTTAAAATTCTACACTTAAATCCGATCAATAAAGACGGGCGATTTTTAGGATTGGTGGCGTCGAAGAGGAAATGCGATTTGGAATATCGAGATTTATTGGAATGCGTTTACAGAAAGAAACAGGTGAGGAATTTTTTGATTCAAAAATCATAAATTAATCGGGCCAAATCTCGATGCTGGGTTTTTGATCCGGACAATTTCTGTGATCAAAATTTCATGGCTCATATCTGCTATTCGAAGAATCTTTGAGATTCTGAAATTCTCAAAGGCGTTTCATGCATTTTACACCCAAAAAAATGCCGAATCTTTCCCCCCAAATCTCTCTTCGAAGAAGTTTTTTTTTGCAAAAATGCACCCTCTGCACCATCCGAGAATTCTCGAGGTTTACATCAAACGGTTTTTTGTTTTCAGAAAAATCGTCAAACGATCATGCAAAAGGAATATTTCAAACAATGGATGCAAGGAAAACGCGATTGGCCGTACACGACGAATCCGCCGAAAATGTATCTCGTATGGCCGGATTGGTATGAACACGAGAACGTAATCCCGCTTCGCCCGTATTATTGAACGACGACGACGGGTGGAGAATTCGTAGAGCAGATATCGATTGATCAGCCTCGTGATCGGTGATTTGCGAAAGTAGTTTAGAGGATTCTCCTCGTATTTCATTCGAATACTGTACAGAAATGCATGAATTTACATGGATTATCCGACACCGTGATTACAAGTAATGTAAAGTCGATTAGAAAATCCAAATTTGAACGTCAGCAGAATATATAGTACATGCGTGCCGAGGTACGTAAATCGTATCCCGTGTTCATAAACAATCGCTCTACGAATCTACGCCAGAACGCGAGAGGAAATCGACGTAGCAAAAAAAATCGCAAGATCAAATCAATATGAACATCAGCCATACGTTTACGACCTTCTCCAGGCCGCCGAAGTGCCGTGCGATTATTGATTCCGAATTGAACTTTGATAATTACACTGTATTGAACGAATTGTGGTCGAGAGCGATCGCAGTTTTCATCCTTCTTGTTTCGGCGGGGTGAACCATCCTGAAAATGGACAGCGATGTAAAATCGCGTCAATATATTGATCAGAATCTTATGCTTACCACTCTTCTCGTGTATTTGAACGAGCGATTTGAAAGACTGTTGCGCTTTGGCCAAGCTGTACTGCCCCTGAAAGAATCCGTCATGATTTTAAACCTTTGGACGCATAAATTTGTTGCTTACTCTGACGTCGAATTGAATTCGGGCTTTTCCTTTGACTAACGTGGCGCTAATTTGCATAATCACCGCTTCAATGCTGTACACGCTGCTCCAGCCCTGAAATAGGAATCTTTTGTAATATTATAATCAGCATTCTAAATGGTCTTACCTGTTTGGTAAGAAGCTCCATACAAATAGCGCCGCCGCCGAGGACAAATCCATTGGAGATGCACGGTGATACGACACGAACGAAAGGCGGATCGAATGGAAACGCATCCTAGAAATTGCAGACGACTATAGCCGCTAGCTAGCATGGCGGCTAATTTCAAAGATCTTACCTTGAACAAGAAACTCATATGGATATGATCTTGGCCATCTTTCTTCTTCATCGTAATCAAATCTTGCGCTAACGGGCTATCCGGATCCACCCTGAAATTAAACTCGATTACAGAATTAGGCTGTAGGCCAGTACTGATAAGAACTTACTTCTTGATAAAAACGCTCCATTCGTACAAATTATCGTTCACCAATTCCACTCTGTAGAACCCTAGAATGCGAAAATTCTTGCGAAAGATGTCCAGTATAAAATATTCAATTTCATACCTTTCTTGTAATTATCCGAGCGGTAAATATCGCGTAATTCTTTCATTAATCGATCCGTGGCCGTAACGGAACCAGTTGGAATACCGCTCAAATGTTGCTGCCGTTGCATTGTTTTCAATTTCTCCAACGTCTGCATGCCTTCGGGCGACATTTCGGCTTCCTCGGTCGCTTCTTCTTTCTTTGCTCTGAAAATAACAGCGATGCTAAACATCGAGGACGCCAATACGACGACGGACAACTTACGGTGGATCTTCTTCCATATTGTAGTGGAATTCGTCATCATCATCGCTTTCCAAATCGCTCGTATGCGTTTCGTTCTTCTGAAAAGAGAAACGTGAATTGTTTGACTCATGATTGCGTGGATTCTGGATCATTTCAAGATCGAAAAACAACGCCAAAATTAAAATCATACCTGCGCAGTACTTGGATCAGCGCAAAGACGAGCCAATTCCGAAGGCGGCGTCATATTGAATAACGTACACAAGCTGCTGATCAATCTGTGCACTTGCGGCAGGATCTGAAATTACGAAGTATATTCGTGAATAATTTGAAAAATTTCATAAAATTTGTATACTTACGAAATTATCCGTGGACGTTGTTTCGCTCAATACCGATAATGTATGAGTGACCGCTTGTTCGTCCGATTCCGAGAACCAAACTGGCGGACTATGGGGGTAATTTTCCTGAAAAATGAAGACTTGTCAATCATCAGAAATTGAGAATTTCCAGAGCCAGAACATAAAATTCAATTCCCGCCGAAAAAAAGGAATAAAAAATGGCTTACCATAATATTGGCAGTGATTCGTATTTTCTGCCCATTCGGACCGATAAAGCTGCAAGTGATCTCATCCACCGTACATTCCGTCACTTGAAATCTTTCGTGCGTAGAAGCAAACAGAGCCTCCAAATGACGAAGGTCCGTTTTGAGCTTATTCAAGCACGTTGCCATATGGACGTGCCGAGAAATCCCGCGTAATCGATTGAATTATTAATCGAAATATTTCGATAAATTATGATCCTGGAAATATCGACGACGACGGATACGTTTTTTCACGGAAATCAACTGACGACTTGCTACACATACTCGATAAAAACCAGATGAGATGCAACAGCGCGAGAAAACTTGCTACACAAGCATTCAGATTCAGATTCGAGATAAATTAGAAACGTGATTTTTTCACATTATCATTTTTCATTAAAATCTAGAAATAATTACCGAAATTTATATTTGTCAATAAATATTGTGCAAAATAATGTGCATTCGATTACAATAAATATGGCCATACGCGGCTAAGTATGAAAGAAATATCAATGATCATGAAAAGATCACCTTGCTGATCCCGAAATTGCGCACCAATCGATTCGTCTAATCAGCCGTCATGGAAACCAACGCATCGGCTGCCGCATCTTTGTTACCACGTTTCTCTTCCAATACGCTTTTTACGACTTCCGCATCCACGTTCGGGAACAATTCCGTCAATTCTTTCACGTCCTCTTCTGTAAATAACGGTTGTTGTGGTTGTGGTGGATTGACGAAGCCTGAAATTCGCGCATAATTAGTATCCCATTATGCAATGGTACAGTGCACCGGTATTCTCCACTTGAAGATCAGGATTAGATCGGATCAAGCGATGATGGATCCGATTTGGATCCTGATCCAGGTGATGAGAATACCAACCATAGATGCTTCCGGTCATGGGCAGTATATCCACCACAAACAGCCAAGAATCAACATACCTGGTCCAGTCAATCCAGCCGGCATTGGTACGCCAGCAACTCCGCCCGCAATTGGAACTGGAACCGGTTGACGCGGATGGGTCACTGGAATGTAAGCCACCGGTGCTGCCGTGATCGGCTGAAATTGGATGCATTCATTATCCAAAAGCACAATGTGCAAAAAGCGCCACTTACGTGCAACGTCATAACCAAATTGATCATCCCCTCCTTCGATTCTCCTTGTTGACCGGACAAACAATACCAATCGTCGATTGTATCCCCATTGAACACGGATTCTGGAATGGTGATGTGCCCATACGCAACGCGTTCATCCGTCGTGAATGCACGCTAAAAATTGACAGCCATATTATTTTGATCAGGAAAAGGCACTTGTGCAGTATAGCCCCCTTCCTCCAAAATAATGAATAAGAGGGTATACCTGGATTCTAGATACAGTGGACCCTATTTCAGTCTGGGATTTGGCTTATCCTTCGGGATTAGCCTTGATTATCCCTCTTAGGCTTAGGTAAAAGGCGGCTTAGGCACCCGGATTACTTTGCCTCCAGAATAACTCTGCTCCCTGGGTAGTATATAGTGGAAGGGGGCTATACTGCACAAGTACCAAGGAAAATTTCAACCAGCTTACCTCATCATAAATCTCCAGATAAATCGAATCGATACCATTCGGCAGATAGCTGAGAAAGAGAGGAGTGAATCCGAATGCTCAATTGCAAAAATTCAGCCGCTTACCAATGAACAGTACGATTCCAATGCGGATTCTTCCCGCCAGCTGGACCGGTCGGAGTCTCGAAAACCGTATTCCCAACACGGACGCGACAATACGGGTCCATTTTCATCAATCCGTAATTCTTCGTCAGACGCGCCTAAAATAGAAGGACTATGAACACTTTTGCAAAGCCATAAAAATCGCATGTTTACCTGAGCAACCGTAATACTCAAACGACCACGAGTATTCGGCGGTACGAAACCGGAATAAAATCCACCGCCAGCGACCATTGGAGCATTCAATTGTTGTTGTAACGCACGAGCCGCTTGTTCGTCCAATGCGATTTGATGTTGATCCACGCTCGTTCCGGGCGTTGTCAATCGCAAAAAATCCGACGCCAAATCGCCGAGGACCACCTGAAAAATTTATTTTATTAGAATTTCTGCGAAAATCTGGCTCCTTGCCATGCTATCGCAATTTTAAAATATGCGAGTGCCTTTTCAGCATCCAATAAAATCAGGATTTCATCAAAATCGTGGCTGATTTTGAAACTATCCTCTATCTTTGACCTCAGAAATTAAAAAAAAATACCAAAATTTATTATCTCACCTGTTTCCTTCTTTCGCTAGCTGGAATTTTCGCATGAACATTCGCCGAAGCCATTCTTTAGAAAATAATCACGTATTTTCTCGATTGAAATCACCACAAAATCGACGACCAGATTTTGATTTCTGATCAAATTTTCCGAAATTTTATT
>JAQIWJ010000329.1:0-23796 GCA_034695185.1 Discolaimus major
TACTTTTGGGGCAAGTGAAAATACAGGAAAACATTGGGGAAAATATTATTTAGCACGCAAGGAAATAGCAATGAGTGAAATAGGAAAATTCAGATATGATTGGGCGGAAAAATCATGAAAATACCGATGCAAATCAAGAATCGATATCTGAAATCATGGCTTATGTCATGTTAGAAATCGCCATGATCTCTATGATCACTGATCAGAGGATTATGCACCAGAGCATAGCAAACTTCAAACTGTAATTTTAAAATGCAGCTACCAGAGAATTATAAGCACGTTTTTGGCATAAATAAGATACAGGCTGATTCCAAAAATCGTCTTTTATGTTGATATCTGATCGATATCGACAGACTTGATCAGAAGTATCGATGTCCGATCGGCGGTTTGAGCAGCACCAGTTTGCGTGACGTCATGAATGGACCCATTGTTGAGAACCAGACCAAGTCACGTTCATTGGTTTGAGGCATACTGAAGATATATACCGGATGAATTTTATGACATTTTTCGATGGCTGAAGATTATCCATACGATTCTTTACAAAATCAGAATACGGAGGCGATCAATAATAGCAAAATCCAAATTTTCATACTCTCATAAGCCAAATAATGACCATGTAAGTACGAAGGAGGCTTTGTTTTCCTTATCAGATAACCATTCTTCATCTTTTGGCTTTGCCAGATTTCGAATATCGCGCGTATTTAGAAAGTTAAACAAAATTATCGATTTTCAATAGTGATCAATTTGATCAAAATGAACATCACCATTTGATTGTCCATAGTCAGTCATCTAAGAATTGACATTTATATCGTGCAATTTTATGAAAAACTACCAAGCAATAAGCGCAAGAAACCAATGTTGGCAAACTGTAACAGCTAGATTTTTTATATTTTCGAACTCTTCACAAGACTTCATTTTATGCAAAAGCAAGCATATGAAGGTGATTCCTAGATAATCTAACTCTGTTTATGCCCAAAATCGCATTTATTTTGCTGTGTGATCGATAGTTGGCAAGTTGATCAAAATATCGATTTCCTAAATATTGAGTTCTGGTCGATGTTGATGTGATCACTGGATAGAGCATCATCGATTCTATCTGGAATCATGAATTGATCAGGATTATCGATTGATCGCATATACATTCATTTCTGATCACTAGTAACAAATCGATCAAAATTATCGATTTCTGAAATAGCCATCAGTGACAGATTTTTACATGGTAGCTAGATAGAGGATCATCGACTCTATCGATATGCATGTATTGATCGGAATTAACGATTGATTATTGGCCTCGTCAGAGGGTCCAAAAATATCAAATTATCGATTTTCAAACCGCTTCAAAATGGCAATTTAATCGGAAACGTGATCAATGCACGAAATGCGTATTTTCTTGGATAACTGATAGTGCTGATTCTAAAAACCACGTTTATTTCGTCGTACGATCGATAGTTGGGGATTTGATCAAAATGATCAGTTTCTGATAGAAAGGTGGTAGCTTGATTTTGACTTCACCAATAGATTCTCCGTGCTTGATTGTTCCGGAAAATATACACACATGCCATGTCTAGGTTAATTCTGCATAAAAATATCACTAATCAATGATCATACGTAAAGGATCGGCAGTTTTCAAAATTTCAAAATTGGTAATTTACGTGTTAATGCACTGAAAGCAATTTTCTGGGATAGTTTGACACGCTGATCATCGTGGTGTCATTAGTTTCATTCTTCGATCGGTATTTACGATGTGGGTTAGAATTATCGATTATCGATATATCGATTTTCGAGTGATCAAAGCGTGATCAATCGATAGGGCATAGTCGACTGTGTAGGAAAACGTGTCAATGACGCCTGTATTGAATCGGTAAAAGCCATAAATCGGTCAAACTTCTGTGTTGATATCGGAAATTCTAATTTTCCATCCTGGAATGGCCAACACGCTGGCCCTTTCAATAGAATAACCAATATGAATTTTGAATCAGTGATTTCAATCACTGGTCATTCACATCAAATATTCAATATTCAAGATCAGAAAAATCAGGGATTTCAAAAATTGACACTGAATTTCATGAATTCTCATTCTATTTCTGACATCTTGTACACGAATACAAGTGAAAATCACGATTAGTACAGCATCGATAATCATCGGATTGAATTGATCATCAATTGTTCATCTGATCAAAAATTCATTATTTCGACTCATTGGAATTGATTATTTCATATTGGCCGGATTCGATTTCGATCCTTTGTTCGGTTGTTTGGATGTTTCGTCCGGCATTGGGAACGGTTGCATTTCAAAATCCGGTGTCGCCGTTTGAGTGGTCTGATCTTCTTCGCTGATCTCTTCGTACATTTCCATGTCCCTGAAAAAATGAGGTACTGTATGCGTGGCATAAGATGGGTCATGTCAATCATAGGGGTGGTGACCAATGGTCAACCATTGGGTTCTGATTTGGGCCATGCCCAAATGCCAGTGCCCACTGGGCGTTGGCCACGGATCCAAATTGGACCCTGTTTTGACCAATGGTCAAACGTACCTGATATCCTTCAGGATCTTGTCCCTGACATTCATTCGATGCAAAGCGAACAACGCGCATCCGATTCCGATCGCACCGAATCCCATTGCTAACGTTGGCGGTAACCAAACTCCACGAGCCGCATGATGAGTGCCGATCGGCGATAACGTGGGCGTCTTGTTCTCCTGAATAATCGTCGTCGTTTTTTTGACCGAAATCGTGGACGTGGCGATTTTCGGCGTGGTTTTATTTGTCGTTTTTGATTTGGATTTCGTCCTTGACATTGCCTTTGAAGTCGTCCTATTTTTGGCAGATGCTGGCACCCCATTTGGTTCTCCGACTGTCGGATCCGCTCGAATGTAATTAGCGTCCGGATATAAAATTATGAAGACGATGAATAGTGATAAGAAACCCATCCACTTCATTTTTCCGGACGAACAGCAGTCGAAAACGAATTTTGGATACAATGAAGGCGAGAATGACTGGCCGCAAACCGGCAGCTGGCTGGAAGAAGCTGGCAGCCTGAAGGGCCTGCCGTAAATTTCAGCATTGGTGTTTTATCACGGCCCCGCTTTGGCATGGTTCCGTTCAAAATCACAATTATTGCGAAATTTTAGAATTAGCCAAAATTTACTATGCATTGGGGATTCAGTTCAAATTTCCTGCCCATTCTATGGCTCAAACATTTGCAAGCAATTGCGCAATTTATATTCAAATCGTCAGATGTACCATTTTGAAATTGCGCAATTCTAGTGCTGCTGCAGATTTCCAGGCCATTTTTTATAGCTCAAAACATTCGCAAACAATTGCGCAATTTTATATTCAAATAAATCAAATAATTTGCGCAATTTCAGTGCTGCTGCAGATTATGTAGATGCCATTTCGCAGGTTTATCCATCACTTACAAATTCAGCACGAACAGGATTACTGTAACCGCTCTCATCATAATCAAGCATGACGAATTTAAAACCAAATTCATAAAATGGCAGCTTATCGAAAAAGGCTACGCCATTAATTTCGAATGGCATGGGGGGAGGGATCAAATTCTGAACCGGAAATCGATTAGTGCATGAATTGAGATTACGCAAATCACCGAATATCGGAGACCAGAAAATCGATCGATTGCATTCGAATGCATATTTTTCACATGTCCGTGAATACGAATCTGCGCTTGCGGTGAACTGGGCGAATCTTGGTGCATTTTCTTTTGCGACGCTAATTTGGAGGCGGATTTAGTTTTTAAATCTTTGAAATAACAATTCTCGTTGGATAAACGTAAAGCACGACCCATGGACGTATAGGTTTGAGCCCACGGTTCTTCCACGATACACATTTGACCGTACACCGTTTCCGGTTGTAAATACGGTCCGAAATATAGTCGCAATTTTTGACTGGCCACTTGCGGACGTACGAAGAACGTTTGAGCCGGTTGAGTGACCGAATTCGAATCGTGCCCGTTCAAATAAACGTGCAAGAATAAGGGGAAATCAGTATTCACCGTTAAACGTACGCTGATCGATCGATCAGTGGTTTCCAAAAGTTCGTATTCCGTGATCGTAGATTCGACGCTTTGACCGAATTTATCCAATGTCCTTTTCAATTGGCACGACATACCGGTCACTAATTCGTGACGTCTAAGATTACTCTCGAATTCAACGCACACGTAATACCATGTACGTTCTCTTAATCCGGAGATTTTTATTGTACGACCGTCCAATAATCCGTCGTCCGGATTCCCGTTCTCCGGATACAAGGTTTTCGAAGTTCTCAAATTCCCTACGCTATCCGTGGCGGGAATCGATTTCTGAGGAAACGATCGATTGGTCATTTGACTGATCGTACTATCGCCGATCGATGATTGAGGCGCGATGGCGGATGCGTATACTGTAGGCGCGTGAACTAATTGAAGATGCGTATTCACGAATTCTTCTCTCAGCACAATATGAAATCCATGCTTGGATGGATCGATGAAATCGATACATTGGACATCCGTAAATATCCTCTGACCACTATGATTCGGTTTCGTAGCTACGATCAATGCGAGAAGCGTAGAAAAATAACCGAATTTCACAAACATCTTTGCCACCGGAATTTTTTCGTATGCGACTTTCACATTGAGGGGCGTTCCTGAAGGAAATTTGTTTACTCGGAAATTTCTCCCAATGTAACTATAATGACCGCATGATTTAGCTGATCAAAGCCCCCGGAGTAAACGATTACGAAGCTAGTAAGGCTTCCAATTTAAGAATCTCCTGGCACGTCATTAGGCATTAGGAGACGGTCGAAAGGAGGTTCCTTCACGCAATGCTTTGAAAGAAAATTGAAAAATATACACACATACAAACTCGGGAGCAGTGATTTAAGAATTCAATCCCGAAATGATCCCAACTGCCCCATTGGCCTTAAATCCCTATCCCCCAGAGTAGGACCATCCATTTACTCGGAAAATGCGAATGTTGTGGACAGGAAGTCTCGTCAAAAGCGCAGGCAAAATGAAGGGGGTGCAGGCTAATCGAGCCTAGCCTTTATCTTCAATTAGCATCTGAGCGGGGTCCATTTTTAACAAACATAAACTAGATGGACAACTAAACGGTTTTCATGTCCATCAAAACCAAAGCGCAAGACTTGACGAAATGTAACCAGTTTTTCATCTATCTATCTATCTATCGCATCAATAATTTTCGTGTCAGTGAGATTTTTGAACAGAATTTCGAGCATAAAAACCAGTCAAAATCTACAGGGGGTGAGAGTGAAGGGATGAGCTAAAACAGAAGCCACGCGATTGTCGATGACATTGAAAAGACTGGCAAGAAAATGATGAGACTTGACATATTGAGTCGAATATATGCATGATCCTAATCAATGCCATCCATGGAGGATACTAAAGAATTCTCTAGTGACTGGCAGAGACAAGGGCCCCATTTAGATGTGATAAAAGCTTCATTTTCAATCTGGGCAAAAACAAGGCCAACAATAGATCCCCTCTCTCGAGTATTTATTAGTGGATGTTTTGGTCATCCATGGATCAACATGGACCATAGAAATCCAGGATTCCCACGCAATTATAATCCGAGAAAGCAGATTTTCAAAAAGTGCAGCGAAAGTCCAAGAAAATGGTTGAGATTTTCAAAAATAAGACGTGCAATGTCAATCAGGATGCCAATAGTATGCCAAAATTTGAACAAGAAACCAACGGGTTATGTCAATTTCAGTAAAATGGCAGCTGTGAAAAATACGCTCGAATCATGGGTTCGTGCATTTTCCGAGGCACCCAGCAGTGGGTTTTCTTTTTCCCAGCTCCAATTAGGTGGAAATGGACCGGAAGCGGCTTACATAAAGTATGGATAGATGAAAAATGGCCTGTCAACGTGTTCGGATTGGTTTCATACAGGGAGGGGCAAAAGAGAGGAAAACCGTTGAGCACCTAATTGCTGGGAACCATGCCGCATTTGAATTGGGCATGGAATAGTATTGTATCTGCTTTATTTTCCACCATGGAACACCCATCGAGCCATCCGAGCATGAATAGGCAATTTTACGTAGACTTTTCCACTGGTCTCATAACGCTTTGTGGTCCATCTTTCATGCGTGCAAGTATGAAAAATTGGTTAATGCTAAAACTAGGGCTATCCTCCCTTCATCTGGAATATGTCCAAATTTATGATGAATGGCCGTGATGAAAATGGAAGGTAAAGCATAAACAGTAAACACTGGAAGGACCAGATGGGCTCTTAAAAGCCGGATAAGCACGGCTTCAATTTGGGAAATTAGAAATTGGGAAAACCTGATGATTCACAGCTATCAATGGATCAGGTGCATGTTCTCCTTTGGTAAGAAAAACAGGCAGGCAGGGATGCAAAAATGTGCTTCTGGAAGCCTGCAAGGAAAATGTCAAATTCCGAAGCTTGGCTGAACTTTGCTCAGCATACGAATGGGGGAAAAAGGACTGCCTAGAATTTCTAATCCCGAAAAATGAATCACTCGGTTAAAATTCGCCTCACTGAACACGGGAAGGAGGCCTTTTGAAAAATAAGCCATATCGTACTTCACTTTCTAAAAAAGACGCCTGACCGACCACTCTGTCTCTTGGTCTTGAGGAAAAAAAGTCTCTTTTCAAATCCAATCATAGAAAAAGGATGTGTAACGTAGTGTATTGATGATTTTTCTAGACGTTTCAAATGAAAAGGAGGGAAGAAAAGAATAGGCATCTTTTCCGTTCATCCTTTTTGGACTACTCGAATGGGAGGGGGGCCTATTCAATTGACTCAATTAGACTCACGTCCGGCTTCTGTCAGTGCCTGTGTATGAGAGAAGTCCAATGAGAAATCGCAATACAAAAACTGCCACTTCTCGAAAGTCCATTTATGAACTCCGAGCAGGAGAGACACGGCGTGTTATTTGTTGATTTTTACTACTGTACCGTAACTCGATCACAAAACAGGGGCCCCCGGTACTCGAGAAAAGGCTACCGTTGTTCCGATTGTAGAAATCCGACTCCAATATTGGGGAGTGGATCATAAAAATGAGCCGGACGGGGTGGAAAAGGAAGTGGAAATAAAAACTGCTGATTTCCACTCGTGCAATTGAGGAGAATATGTAAATAGCCGTTTCTAGCATCCATTAGAAAATCCATGTTTAGAAGTGTCCGATTACCGGACGTTGCCTTTGGAATTTCTAATGAACGTGCGTGTTGTGATGGATTTTCAAAATAGCATGAATATGGAAAAATTTGCCAAGTTACACACTGTGCTATGCTTTACAGTATGCCGAGTTCTGATTGGTCAATATCAGGTCACGTGATCTGGGTCAAGTGAAGTAGCGTTGCCTGGCTTTGCATTGAAGAAATCGATTGTCTGAGTTCTGATTGGTCCATATCAGATCACGTGATCCTGGGTCAAGTGAAAAGCACTGCCTTGATTTGCATTGAAAAAATCGATTATCTTATCCGCCCACGCTGTAAATTACAGCATATGAAATTACAGCACGTCGGTGTGGGAAGATGCACGTTTTAACTTGATCGTGATCGAATTACTTTCTCATCTGATGAATAATATGTAAATCCCCGCCTTAGGCTTATTGCTTTTCGTAGAAATGCCGAGGCATCGTCGTGAACAATGCTCGTCTGAGCTTTCTAGCTGGACAAAAGAAACTAGAACCTTTTGAGCCCTTCTTCGGACAAAGAAATTAGTATCTTTTGACCTTCTCGAGCTAATAATGATCATCGGGTCTTTATGAAAAAGCCATCCGCTGAAGGCTTACGTCAAAGAACATAGCCTACGCATGAAGCTTGGCATAAATCACCTTCTAATTGAGCCATGTTTAATAAAAATCTTTGATGAACAGACACGGAAATTCTCAACTGGCGTAATTAGTATAGAAATGTGACAGAAAAAGTTCCAAACCGAGGTGTCATACCACTGCCTCCAATCTAGTAGGACATGGTAGGTGGATGATCATTGATTGATCAGTGCTCCACATAAACGTGATTGATCCCTAAATCAGTTCTCCACCACAAGCAAGGATTCGAATTCCACCGATTTATGTGATCATTGATTGATCAGTTCCCCAGAAGTATCATATAATCACGGTTGATCACTGATCAGTGGATGATCATTGATTGATCAGTTCCCCAGAAGTACCATATAATCATGGTTGATCACTGATCAGTGGATGATCATTGATTGATCAGTTCCCCAGAAGTACCATATAATCATGGTTGATCACTGATCAGTGGATGATCATTGATTGATCAGTGCTCCACACAAACGTGGTTGATCACTGATCAGTTAAACATGGATTCGAATTCCACCTGTGATCACTTGCATTGGAATGCCATATTCCTTCTCCAAACACTGATTTCATATCCATTAACAGGCGTAGCCATTTGTTCGCAAATCATTTGCATATCGTTGATTAGAAAGATGGGTATTTTTCATCCGAACGTAAAATCACTATTAATCGGTTGTTCGATCGCCGCCCTATTGGCGTGTACCACTTTATTTCTACGCGCAATTTACGGTACCGTACTCGTGGTATTGGACGATTTCGATTCGTTTCGCGTCCAACTTTATCAATGTCACGCCGCGGATATCCCTTACAGTAGTGCGATGACGTTTTTCGTTTTATCAATGCTAGCCATGGGATTGGAGCGAAGTTTCGAAACGATCAATCGTACGAATACGAATATCGATCGGATTACTGTATTGGCTAAACTTCTCATCGCCGTATGTCTGATCTTATCGCCCATCTGGCCCGTAATCAGCGCGGTTCAAGTGAGGAACGTGAACAAGGTCATGTGCTATTGCGCGGCCGCGGTCATGCACGAGAAATACGACGTGTGGACCGGGAAATGCGCGTATTTCTGCATAATCGCCCTCACCATATTGATCACGTGGTGGGTGTGGAGAGTGAATAAGAATCGATTAGCCGATTATAATATACATACGAGAACGCACGATTTGCAATCGCGATTCGAAGCGTCGAATAATATGAAAACCACCGCCATGCTATTACCGTACGTCGTCACGCACGCCACGTTCTTCATGATCGTAGTGGCGTTGAATTATTGCTTCAGTCGATTATCGCAAGAAGCCGGCACGCAACGAATGTACGTGATTAATTCGCAGATATTCATTTCGTTGATCGGGTGCGTGGATTTCATTCTCGGCCCGTTCGTGTGGATGAGGAATCACGAGGGTCTGAAAACGTTAGCCGTAAAGGAGTATCCGTTTTTGAAGAGATTCATCAAGAATCGAGTGACCGCGGCCACGGCTACAATGGTCAATCATCCCATTGGTCAACAATCGATCAGGAAACCGCCGGTAAATGCCGCGGTGGCTGGCATGGCGGCTGCTAGTATCGTGAATTTTCGTGTGAATCCGGATCAGCATAATGTGATTTTAGAACATTTGTGGGTTAAAAAGCGATCAGCTTGATCACTGCATCTGTCATAGTTTAGTGAAGACATTCGGATATGCTCAGAGCGGCTACAGTAATCCATGATCATGTCGAAAATATGTCGTTACATGCTGTTGAATTTTGGGGCCAAAATGTCAAACGCGATGCGGTTACAGTAACCTTTATTCATTTGGAAAACTGTCATGATACTCTCTTGACTGAAAATCACCAAATAACATTGGCATAAATGCGTGATCATATTGATCGATCCCTTGATATGAATACGGGCATATCCATATGTATTATTATGTGACTGATCAAGTTTGCATGTCATGAGTGAATGCTCAGTAATCAATATCCAAAATCGATAATCTGATCACTACTGATCACATGCTAAAACAAGCAACACAATCTTTAGAATGATTTCTTTGCATTTTTCCATCAATGCTCTGTCATGGACATATTTTCGCAAGCATATAGGAGCATTTCAAACTCGTTTTTTTTTTTTGAAAAGTGCGCCCAAAATGCTTATGACAAAATGAAAGCGTGCGAAATTTTGGGGCGGTTGGAGCTGTGCGGCCGCAGTTTCTACATGAAAATTGGAAGAATGACGAAATAAGGCTGAAAACATACTTCCAGAAAAACGCTAGTCCAAGCTGATGTGCGCGGGGTAAAATAAGGTTCAGCGTGACGTCACCCACAGTGAAGGATAGGGGCGGAGCAAAATCAAGCCAAGCGTAAAAAAGCTGAAGTATGTTTTCAGCCTAATGAGGAAATTTTGAGAAGTTATTTTTTCATTGAATAAATTCGGGAATATTGTGTGGTTGGATTTTACGTGTGGATTATTGGAAAATGACGGACTTTAAATGGTGGAAATTACCAATTTTCATGAAGAAACTGCGGCCGCACAGCTCCAACCGCCCCAAAATTTCGCACGCTTTCATTTTGTCATAAGCATTTTGGGCGCACTTTTCAAAAAAACGAGTTTGAAATGCTCCTATTGAATGCAAATTCTAGAAACTCTCGTGTTTCCATGACGTTGTAACAAGCAAGGTTGTTCATTAGCTTTGATCAGGTGTGCAAAGATCAAATCACGCCCACGTAAACGAATGTACCAATTATGCAAGGTTTCAGGGAATTCACTCACTCAATACAGAAAATCATGACTTGACAATATCGAATTTAGAGATGTGTTCAAAAATATTGCCTAATTTTGCTTTGATAGGAATGGTGGCACTTTTCACTGCCTTTCCAGTACAATCGACCATGCTCTTTCTGATGGTGATGATCATATTGACCAGGGATCGTTATTTCAAAAATCGATAATTCGAAGTGATCACACTGATCATTGCATGGACATGCTGTGATTGCACATAAAAATCGTACATTATGCCCAGGGAGTTGAGCCTTGGATTTCACAATCATACGCGCAGGTTGTCGTCTCTTTCAAAGCCAATGATTCCAATGACATCACCAGTATAATTTTTCTAATTTCAAGGCATGTTTGTGGTCAGCCTGCCTTATGCAGTTTTACACGGCGGTTGGTGGGGCGAATTTGCATTGGCATTCGAAGCTTACATTTCCTATTACACCGGCCTATTATATTGGTCGAATGCTTACACGATGATCAAGGCGGTCGAATTAGGAATCGTTATAAATCGATTGGGCAAAAAGTTTGTTGGGGAAAACCGTGTGGTGGTCGATTAGTCCTCACAGCCCAAATGTTCGAATTATTATGACGTGCATATTGTAGGTTGTCGTTTGTGGCGATTTATTGGAAACCAGTTTCTTCCCAGAGGGGCCATGGATAATATTGGATGGTGTTGATCAATATACAGCTTATGGCACCCAATGCATATGGAATTAGCTAAGAATAAAGAACATGCCGCCTTTTTCAAGCCATAAATGAACATGTTCCTGTGGAATTCACGATTTCTATGAAGAAATACAAACATCGGAAAAGCACCTGGCATCTGCCAGTTTGACTGGTACAAGGGTTCTTGAACATTGCCCAAAGATTTGCATTCACACACCTTATTCGAGATCTAAAGAATGCATACCTGGCATTCCATCCAATGCATTGTCTTATCCAGGATTTTTGTAAAGGAAAGTGCTGCATGTTGAATTTGAAAATCATAATATTGATGCATGTGCATTGATTGTGAAATATAATATGAAAATTTGCATGAGCATACATGGATTTTTTAACCTACGAAATTTTCCACATTGCAAATGAATAATCACTGGCACAAAATCACGCATAATATCCTCGTAAAATGGAATATTGCTGGATAATAGGGATTACACTAATCATGTGCAGTGTGATATTTTTTGATCAAAAATGTGAGAAAGCTCGATCAACATACTAAAAGGCATGAAAATTTGAAAAAAAACATGCAGTCCTTATGACGCTTGTAAACGTTGACGATTGAAACGAGGCAATCTGTAATTCGTGAACATGGACATGATCGTATTGATTTTATTCTTCTTCGCTTGCGGATCAGTGAACGCGGTCCATCCGCATCCGCTTTGCGTATCTTCTTTGCATTCGATCTCCGCGGTACGAGCGTCGTTCGAAATGCTCGAATTGGTGGACAATGTACCGGCGCTCAACCATTTCCTCCCTTCGCTCACGCCCCCTGTTTCGTGATGACCACCGCCGCGATTTCGAAACGACCAACGACCGGATTTGATCAGTAGATAAATCAATAATAAAGCTATGATGATCACCAGAATCGCGAAACACGAGAATAATAAACTGAACGCCAATGGATTCAAGCAGATTTGTTTCGTTTCGCCCACGGATATCGTGGCGAATGGGTAATGTTTTAGATCTGCAAAAAACTGATGGCAATATTGCGCAATATTGCACGCAAGTTGTCAAACATGCGAAAAGGCGGGAGATTATGGCAATTGCGCAATCTATTTCATGAAAAGATCAATGCTGATCTTTCGAATTGCCGCCAAAGAATGGATACTAATTGCGCAATATCGAGAAATTTACCATCTCCAGCGTCGTTATCACCCACGTCGGATACGTAAACCATTTCTGCGGTCACGTCCATCAAGTGGACGTCCCCTTGGGCCAGTGTGGACATGGAAGTTGTAGCCACGGATTCGTCCGAAGGATCCATTGGTCTTGTATTTGCGTGCATATCCGGATCATGATCAGCTTCTCGCCTGGATTTATGCTTATCCTGTTCACTATTGCCTTGTTTCGATGCGTGATCATCAATAATCGATGATCGTGTCGTATTTGATCTGAATTTCCCCGGAGTCAAGAATGTTCGATTGCTCGTCGCCGGGATCGAACGCGTTGGAGTTGGTTTCGCTTGAGAATCATCATTCCGAACATCAGCGTTGAATTCGTTCGGATGTTGACGTCCGAAATTCGGTCCTGGCGTGAACGGTGGTTGTCCGGTTGGATTCGGTGTGGGTTGCGGTTGCGGCGATTGATTAGCAGCCTGTTGATCAACTGCTTCGATCGGACCGTGTTGACCAGCGTTGGCGCCTTCATCACTGGCCGCTGCGCCGATCGGGATTCCAGGCACTCCTGGATATGGTACACCCAGCACTTGCTGTTGTCCGAACGATGGTTGGACACCGGGTAGATATTGACCGAATCCTGGCACTACTTGTTGACCGAACGGTGGTCCGTACGGAGCCGGTTGTGGCAAAACTTGTTGCGGTAGAACTGGTTGCGGGATGACTTGTTGTTGACTTCCCACACCGTAAGGCGGAGCTACGATCGGTTGACCAGGCACAGGTACTGGGAATGGACGTTCGAACGTGCCTCGGACATACGTGACCGGTCCGTATGGTCCGGTCACTGCTGGATCGATGATCGATTGCGGTGTGAACGGTGGTTTCGGAAGCAACGGGCAATTGGGAGGCTAGAAATTTTCATGCATTTTATGCGCATTCTAAAATGCATGGATACTTACAGTAACCCCGACGCATTCGTTCTCTCTTTTATTGCACACTTGTATTTGGCATTGGAAATAGAGATCTTGTCGATCTGGGAATTTATATGCCCATACTTCAACGTAGGCCAAATCGAGATTATTATCGTATTGTAATGGGCCTTGAATTACTGGCGTGAATACTGGGCATCTAAGGGTAGATAGAGCGGTTACAGTATGGCCCATGTGCACGCACATGGGGCCGTATGGGCCCCAGGGCCCACATGACTCCCCACTCACCCTCTTGAATCAAGAACGCGTACAGAACTTCCATATCCATCGTTGACAAAACAATTCTTCACTAGCATGCCGAAATTGGCTAAAATCATTACCCTGATCAATTTATGATCACTGCCATGGATTAGGATAAAAACGTACGATTATCGCATTCCCATCTGTGAACGAGACGATCGCCAACTCTTACGTATCGTACACGTGGTCCGTTTATGGAACCGGATCGAATTGAGTATTCACAATTCGGCATCAGCATCGTGGCCGCTTCCAAACTTTGCGTCGATAGCATACTGCAATTGAGTGTATTTTGAAAATGGGCTCGATTGGTGAAAGTTTGGGCACAGCCCCAAACTTCATGGCTTTGAAAGCCCTGATTTTTGCATCAATCGCAATGGCTAAAATTGCCCAATTCCGTACCTGACTTCCAGTTGGGAAGTGACAGTTTTCTCTTGTTGCGCATAGAAACAACGCACATTATAGGCACGATCGATTTTCGTATTAAATTGCGGATGAAAATTCACGACGAATACTAATATGTAATTCATGCCTTGCGGTTGGAGCTAAAATGGCGTTTCTTGACCATTGGCCGGGTGATAAGAATGAGTGAAAAATATTTCACCTGTCTAATACGTCTCATACCGCACAACGGGATGCGTACTGTATACGATGCCCCGTTGAATGTGTTGGAGAAGAATTCTTGCCTACAACTCGGCTCGTTGAATTTGCCTTTTATATAAATATTCCCATTGAACGGATTCCGAGTACGGACCGCGAACGTCACCGCGTCTTCGCTGCATTGAACTTGAGGGATGCCGATCACTTCGTTATCGATTGCCAAACCGTCGATCGATGGGGTCTGAAAATTCGCATCGGATATGCGCAATGCTGTGCGAGCGGCTACAGTACGCCTTGGGCGATCTTGACTCAAATTCTGGCAAAAATTTGCGTATATGAATTAAGTCAAGATCAAAATACCAAGGGCCTGAAAATTTGTATCGGATTGCGAAATGCTGCACGAGCGGTTACAGTACGCCTTGGGCGATCTTGACTCGAACGCTGTCAAAAGCTGCTTTCTATGAATCAAGCCAAAATCCCAAGGTCACTTTTTTGCTTGAAAATCCATCCGGAAATGAGCAAGCTTTTTTCCATATTCATTTATGAAACATGCGTCATTTTCGAAATATCTACTCGTCGTTCGAAAACGAGTCCAAGGTCGCATTTCGCACGTTTATGACCGCGTTTGCGTATGGAAGCCCCAAAAACTAGGCTCATACAAAAGAGCAGAGAATAAAAGGGCGAATCGACCTGAATTTTCCCAAAAAATTCCATTTTATAACTGTACACGTTGCATGCCTCGATTTTTGGCTACTGCTAGTATTGGGGGGAGTCCTTATTTTCCATACGCATATTTAAATAGAGCGATCCGAGAACGGACCTCTGGGTACGAGAGGTACGGCTAACCTAGATTCAAATTTTACAATAATGACCCAAACATGAAACCAGCCGGACATTAGGCGCAGGCTAAAATGCGCTACTTTTTACGCTCATGTGATTTCCCCATGTAAAAATGCCTAGAAATTTCATTTAAGCCAGCTGCAAACGAGTTTCAGCAGGCGAATTTGTACATTCATTATTTCTAGGCAATGATTATGAATTGGTGTTTACCTTCTTTTCGGACATGAGAATCTAGTACAAACTGCATTCCAATGCGCAAAAAACACCAGAAAACATGTAGACTAGCCGTTTTTTTGTGACCAGTTTATCTAGTTAGAACGTTTTTTTTAAAAACAATACAAACCAGACAGCGTGAAATCGATGATGTCAGTTAAAAAATGGCCTATTTTTGATAGTGAAAACAAAATTTCAGGTCTCGGAATGTGGATGAGCAAAATTGCGCAATCAGATGAAATTTTCGGATTGCCTTGATCGGTGATCAGGCCGTGGGAAAATGACAGCCATTTTGGTTGGAAAATCTCATTTAGGATATCTCATTTATGGCATTTTCACCTCCCCAAAGTTGAAGATTCAGGAATTTTCCCATTCATTCAAGATATGGCATACTGTAACCGCTGAGATGAAGTCTCAGCCTCCTCAAATTTATGAAAAGCATGCATGCGTCAAAAGAAGCTAGCCGAAAAAATGCTAGCATAGAATAGAGCTAGCTAAAGATCTTGAAATGAGACCCCTATTTACATAAAATTTTGATTGCAAAAATTGAATTTTTTGAGGGTGTGATTATTGATCACATGTGATCAATGTTAAAATTTATGCACAAAAATGTGATCAGAAATTTCAGTATTCATCTGCAATAGGAGCCTTCCGAATTCAGCCGTACTAAAAATCCGAGATCACCAGAAACGGTCTCGCAATGCAATGCATCAAAAATGACCAATGGATCACTATTGATCACTTACTATGAAAATCAATACGAGAATTACAAAACCATAAATCCACGTCGATTGGCCGCATGGCCAAAATATGCTCATTTTCCGCTATCACCCAAAATCCAGCTCTTTCTAATCGATCCGTCAAAAATGGATACGATCGAACGAAATTTGTTTATCAATATTACGAGATTGTTTATGTATGTAAAAATATTCGACTGGATGAAAACCAGCTGCCGGATGCTGGGACGGAGGATTTTTGAAGGACGAACTGAACTAGTAGTGTTCGGACAGTTGTGTACGATGTCCGCTTTCGGAGGGGCTTATGACGTTCGTTTTGTGATTGGGCAGTTTCCGTTCCCAAAACTGCCAACGGTAGCCGTTCGCTCATTCAACGGCCTGAAAACCGCTCCAATGAACGACGTTTATAGTACGGACTCGTGAGTCGGACACGAACGCGTTCAACCATTACTGGACAATACCAGTGGGTATAGTAAAAATACTTTTCATCTGGGTACGCTGCTCATATAATGATGGTTAGGTTAGAATGATTTTATAAAAAGACCAATGTGTGTGGAGGGGGGGGGGCGTTCATTACGAATGTGCTTGGCCATGCAAAATGCGCGACCTTCGACAGCCGATAATGAGACCGTATGGTAAAAACGGAAGCTGCGATCATAGATCAGGCCCACGTGTCCGACAGGCGCTGGGGGACAAGGTGCTAGGTAATCACCGGACGGCCTAGAAGCCTAAAAATAGTCGACCCGAACATTTTCCAAGCGAACAATTAAATCCAGGCTACCCTTGTTTAGCCTCCTATGATTCAATCACCTTTGCACGCAGGGCGAGGGCGTCAAATTTCGACACTATTTCCCCCCGATTGAAATTGGTGACGGAAAAACGGTTCGAATATTTAAAAAAAGATCATACGTACACGTATAATTGGGAAGACCGAATTTTCATGCTTCGATGCATTTGTCACGTGTACGGACTCACCCAAGTTCAGTGGACTCAATTTTTTCATGCCTGATTACTGGCCAATATTAGCAATTCAAATTTTCTGCCATGGTCGATATTGGGAGTTTTTGCATGGCATTCAAAAAACTCTTTAGTACTGACCAATAATTGCACGTAGTAATCGTTACTTTAACAGTTTTTGCTAATACTGCTTTTTTTTTAAAAAGCTCATGCAGGTATACTGTAGAATTTCATAATTTCATATTTTTTTATAAAACGTGCCCAAAAGTTCACAGGAACCACTTTCTGATCACTGATAATTGATCATGGAAATATTACTGATCGATTTCTATGCCAAATCAGCCTTTTTCATGTGAAAATCCACATTTTTCTTTAAAGTGGGCGGAGTTTGGAAAATTGAAAATTTGTGATTTCTCGCCTCCTAGTTGGCTGGTTTCCTTGATTTTTTTGTCTGAACATCGGGGACCCGGAGGCCCATAACTGGGCCAAATTTCGTTGATCAAATCGATACCGCCCTGGAGATAATCGATAAATTACAAAAAACACGTATGGGTTTTTAAATCGATTATTTCGATTTTTGGTTGATCAAGATCAAAGATTTTTGCAAGAACATCAGGAACGGGAGTGTCTATATACCTGCCACGTGTGGACGCCCAGATCGATAACGTTCAAGAAATAATTGCTTAAAACCGATTTTGAAAACCGGAAAAGTTTCCCGCCAAATCGAAGATTCAAATTTAAAGCCTTCCGGCTTGATCGATTTTGATGAATTGTGGTGGGAATCGAGTGGACCCCAGGGCCAATAATTCTGGAAAATGTGAGTCCTCGAATGGCGATCGTTATCGAGAAATTTGATAAAATCGATTCCAGAAAACATCTAACCTGAGAATCATGCGTTCTGCTAACGGCCGCCTCTGATTGGACGAATGCCTTCCCGCTCGTCACGTGATGGAAAGAGGCGGAGTCAACTTCGATGAAGCATTTGCAACAGTGCTTTTTGGTCATGTTGGAAGGATCCGAATATGGAAAATTGTACAAAACGCATGCCATGAGTCAGGAAGTTTAATTTTTGCATCCGAAAAGTGCAGTCGATGACGTATATTTATTGATTCCAAAGGATTAGCATAAAATTTGCATAAACAACGCACCTGTATATTTCCTCTCCACGTGATTCACTCTGGATGCATAGTGAATTAATGCAACTGTACAAACTCCGAGAGAATGTTTGCTCATACATGCATAATAAGCAAATCCGTTGGCGTTCGCTCATTTTCCCATATTATTTCCCAATCGCTCAAGCAAAAAGGGAGCCGCCTCAAAAACGGCTTACATTTCTCCGTAACTGTTACCGCGGCAAAAATTTAGGCCTCGCAAAAAGTGACAATATTTACACATTGCCAAGTGGCCCTGATATTTTGACAAGTTTTGGCACTTGGTATAAAAAGGACGTTTTTTTGACTAGACGAATCATTAGCCATGGATTTGAAGCGTGTGATTGGATTTACGCTGGCCTTTTTGCTTGTCAATGCACAGGTAGATCATGGATCATCCAAAAATCCTGTACCAGTTTTGAATATTTCAGAACAATGACCCTGGATTAAGCCTATTGGAAAATCAAGGGTTATTTCAAGGAGATTTGAAATTAGGGCCCGATGTATGTTGATATGGATTAGCTAAAATTCAGGGATACTGTAGCCATGGCATGATGCTCTGCATAGAAATTGGTGTGAAAATTTCAAAACAAGGCCCGCATTATGCAGGTGAGTTTTATTGATTTTGAAATTTGAAATTCCATATTTTCTTAGAGAAGAAATGCAGTTCTCAGTGATCAGAGGAAATGGCCGAACGGTGTTATCCGATACGAGATCAGATCAGATTACAGTAAACCATTAGCATGCATAAAATTCAAAATATCACGCAAATTTTCATAGATGACCGTGAGATCGAGATGATCACAAACGCAATGAGGACCATCGAAAAAGGCACGTGTATTCGATTTTTGCCCAGAAGCGGTCAGAGTGATTATATTTATATAAAAAATACTGATGATGGGTATGTAAGGGCATAAAATACGGATATGGAAAAGTTGAGATGGAATTTCAGATGTTATTCGGCAGGCGTCGGATATAGAAGAGGACCGATCGAAGTGTCTTTACAATCTTCGCACGGTCCCAGTTGCATGCATCATTCCATAATTGTGCATGAATTATTACACGCCGTCGGTTTGTGGCACGAACACATGAGATATGATCGAGATCAATATGTGAAAATTCATTACGATCAAGTTGCACCAGGTAAGACGTCATCGCATTGCAGCACTGCAAGTGCAAATGCAAGTGCACCGCAATTACCTGTTAAGCAGTCTCGCATACTGTAGAGGCTCTTGCGGAAGAAACATTGCACCGCAAGTACACTTGCGGTGCTGCAATTGCTTCGCAATCATTTCAGGCTTGGAAAGTCAGTTCAATATTGTCCGACAAACGCACAGTAGCACGTACAATGTCCCGTACGATTACGCTAGCATAATGCATTACAGTAAAACCGCGTTCAGTCGCGATAAATCCAGTATCACAATCGAACCATTGCAACGTCAATATTTGACCGTGATCGGTCGTGCGAAAGATATTTCGCAAAACGATATCCTCAAAGTGAATCGGATGTATAATTGTGACGGCACTAGTCGGGATCCCGATACCGAATCCACAACGAAAGCACCCGAGTCGAGTATGTGCTAATTTTGGTTCAGAAAGTCATCAGAAAATATTGCGCAATTTTTTCAGGCGATTGTCGAGATTTATCGCCTGCATGCGGTCAATATTTCGCATTCTGCCGATTATGGGACGTTTTGAGAACGCACTGTAGGAGAACATGCAATTTTTGTTAGCATACCAATTTCGGCATACTGTAGCTCAGGATATGTGCCGGTGAAATCAGCTGTGAAAAAGTGGACTTTTTATGAATCATGGCAATGCTGAATATTCTGGATATTACAGGCATAAAATGGCATATATCTAGAAAAATTTAATGTTTGATTTTGCAAGAGTATCAAGAAGCCATTTCCACATGCAATTCACATTGTGAAAAATGAAAATCCGCAAGGATTTTATTACAAAGTGAATGGTATACAGCAAATGCCGAAATTCATATCTCACAGTCGTTTATGGATAATTTGCACGTAAATTTATGATCAGCAACTCAAAAATTCCTAGACCACTGTGTACACCTACAGTAAGACGGGCCAATTTGTTTTCGCGCCCTTTAGTATGCGCAGTTAAATGTCTGCTTTGTGGCGTCAATCCCATGGAGAAATTTAGGAATTTCCGGAAACTAGTTTCCTTCCATAAAAGGTATGTTTTATTGGTAATTAGTAGTGAACGAATTTGCGTCGTTTCTGCGTGTACGCGAGCCCACAATCAAACCGGTGCTTTCCCGTATCACGCCCTAGTCATGATGATCACGAGTTAAATCGAAAAAATCTGAATCATGAATTTTTGGTCAATATTGATTATCTGTCTGATATCAAGGTTCTACGGAATTCATTGTTCATGTGAGTATCGGCGTATGATGATTTCATGGCGCCCTAATTTTCTACATCGCCTGATTTCTTAGATAATGGGACGACCTGTACTGCCGATATTTGCAAAATCAACGAGAGTATTTTACGATTTTTCCACATCGGCGATTGGGGTGGTCAAGATACGCCTCCGTACGTGACACCTGCGCAGCGGACAGTTGCCAAAACGATGAATAGATTAGGCGAAGAAAAACGGGTTCATTTCGTTCTTTCGGTTGGTGATCATTTCTATACATCCGGACCAACTTCAGTCACTGATCATCGATTCAAAGTAAGTCGATTAGCCGAACAATTTTGCCGTGACTATAGTTCCGATTTTTCAGGCCACATTCGATGATGTTTTCACGTTCGGCAAATCCACCAATGTGCCGTGGTATATGACGGCTGGAAATCATGATTATTACGGGGATATCGCTGCCCAATTGAATTATTCTCGATTGAATCCAAGATGGTAAGCTGTGTACTGAATGAAAAAATTCTCAGTACATGCAGTTTTATTTCAGGATTTATCCAGATTTATCGTACGTCGTCCGGTACGAATTAGTACCAACGTCCACAACGATCGACTTCATATCAGTCGATACGGTCGTATTATGCGGCGGAACGTCATTGGGTGCCATCGATCCGAAAACGGGCAAACGGAAAGAATACTTCGACTTGGTACGAGGTCCGGATAATTCAGCCAAGGCGGAGGCATTATGGTCGTGGCTCAGAGAAAAGCTGTCCAAAAGCAGGTACGTCAAAATGTGTCACAAATCTATGATGCGAATGATGTTCTATTTTCAGGGCTGATTACTTATTCGTCGTCAGTCATTATCCACTATTCTCGGGTGGAGCGCATGGAGATTTTATCCATTGTCCGAGGGAACGAATGAATCCGCTATTGGAAGAATTCAACGTGACCGCCTATTTGTTTGGACACGATCATAATCTTCAAGTAAGCTTTGCGTTCATTTTCTCTTTTCCAAGCCTAATCAGGCTCCTTATTTCAGCACCTGACTTGCAAGAGCAAAAACGGTCGAATCGTGCATCATATTTTATCCGGCGGTGGAAATTCGTTGGACAAACGAAGACGACCACTCAACACGACCGGTGCCGACGTAACGATCGATTTCTTCTATCCGCAACCGGACCAACATCGCCTTCCGAATACCGAGAATGTTGGCGGTTTCGTCTATGCAAAGATCCAACGTGACAATGGGACTTTTCGATATTATACCGGTGACGGAAATGTATTGTACGAAGTTCATGTACATCCCAGGCATTCGGTGCTAACGTTGCATAAATCGGTCGTGGTTTATTATCGAAATGATGCTGCTGCATCATTCGATGGAATGGAAAGCGCGATTCTAGCCGCTGTACTTGTATCCGGTTTACTATTCATAGGGTAGGTTTCCGATGATTCTTAAATCACTAATCTTGCGCAATCCAAATTGCGCAATTTCATATAATCTGATGCTATCCTATCCTGAAACTGGCCTCTTTTCCATAGGCTTATGTGCATGAAATATCGACGGTCCATGTTCAATCTTCTACGACCGAATCGATGATTATTAGCTCAAAATTATTAGATTGTGATTATTTATCATCTGTGATCGATCTGATCTTTCATGACCAAAGCGCCAAAGTATTATGAGTGATCTGTGAATTCCGTGCAGCTATGTACAATTTGATCATTCTGGTCGTACTGGTATGCAATCGATGCAATACCTGCTACAATACAAGATTGCGCAATTTCTCCACACTATGATTGATATCAGAATATGCAATGCATGAATTTCTATTTCAATCACCGAAATCGGGAGCATAAATACAGGCACTAATGAGGAAATCAAAAGCAGATCAGTATGAAATAATCGAACTCAAATGTACAATGTGATCATTGGAAATGTCCTGCGTCTGGATGCGACGACGAAGCGATCGATTGATCCATTGCGTTCGGGTGTCGATAATGTAGAATTATCGATCCAGTCGACGACGTGCGAGGTCGATAGGCATTCGATTGATTCGGATCAGGTCGTAATTTCGGTTCCAACGGATCCTCCTCGATGGGTGTCGGTTTTCGAGCACGACCGATCTCCATATCCGGATCCAAATATCGGGATAAATCGCTTTGATTCGTTTCGCTGCTGTATCGATATCGACGCGCAGGCTTGGCAGTGCTGATCGTATCACTGATCGTGGACATGGATGAATTCAAATCTGAAACGGAAATTTCCTACAGTATGCCCTGTGTATTTGGTTGATCAAAGTAAAAATCTTACCATTGATCCGTATCGATCCGTTCAATTGTATGGATTTGATACGCCAATCACGTGTCCATTCGATAATCTTCCTGGTACGTCGACGTATCTTCCTGTAATGCGCGCCGTGTTTCATATTGACGAAATTGGCCGTCAAACATCCGTTGAATAAGTGTAATCCCAATAAGACGGTGATGCATCCGGCGTACGCGCCCCAATACCACGGCACGATGGCTTTGGTCAGTTTACAGAATTTATCGATCACTCGACCCGTCAATATTAAACTGACCATACTCGTATCGGCGCCCATCATGGACGCGACCACGGTGAAATTGAAACAGTACATATCCGGCGCGCCGGCTTGCGGCAGGCAAATGGGCAGGAAGCAGAAATACGCCGACGTGGCCAACACCAAGGCCGAGAGTATGGCCAAGAACGTAGCGTAGAAGAAATATTCCAGAATCCAAAGGGATGCGAAGAATATTCGATTGCCCAAACATCCGCAAATACAATAACATCCGTGACCGGTACGATAATTGCCTTCCATGTAAACGGTGGCGAAGAATCCCACCAATACCATACTCGCCGTCAACGCTGCCATGGCCACGCCCAGGATTAGAATTGCGTCTCGAATCAACTGGATATAATAGACGGACGCTTTGAAGAATCCGCCGGCCATTTTCTCCATATCTTGTAATCCGTAATAGGTCTTCGTACAGAATAAGAATAATCCCGACCACGTCATCAATAAGGAGATCAACGACGACCACGGTACGTAACGTCCGCATTCCGAACGCCAACAACATCGGCCTCGTTCTATTTTCACATTCTCCATAAATACACGACGATTCGATGCCGCAAGTATGTAATCGTTCTCCGACGATCGAGACATTCTGGATTTGTTTTTTTCCGATGAGATAAGAATGGTAGGACTGAACTGCATTTCAGGCCTTCTTTTGCCCAGAGCAAAGGAAACAATGCCAGCACCTGCCGGTGGGCGGGGCGGAGTCG
>JAQIWJ010000330.1:0-23758 GCA_034695185.1 Discolaimus major
GTGTTGCGCAGTTATTCGTTAGCCGTGCCAATTTTCGTGGAGGGCAAAAAGTTACCAGACATGGCGGTTTAGGTTTAGTATGTGAAAATTATCTCCCTAACAACCATTCAAATAATTCAGACTAATCTTTGCACAATAAAAATTTTAGGCTCCTTGGACCAAGGAAACTGTCTTATGACTGTCTGGAGAACAAAATCTGCAATTTGCAATTCTCGTTGCCATAATTACAGGCAAAAAGCCAGCAGAGCCGCCAGAATTATTTCTAAAATATTCAATACAGATATGTCGGAAAAGGTATGAAATTCATCAGATCTGGTTCCACTGCGTTTCTGCACGTGTTTTTAGAGTAAAAAAAACAAAAACGCCTCAAAGCGAATTACACACAAGCCACTAACGAATTCAAAAAAGAGACTTGCAAGTGTGTCTACAGTAATCCTCGCTAATTTTAGTTTAACAACAGCCAAATTTAGGTTCATGAATTGTCGATTAAAATGTCGCAAAGCTGATATAACAGCGTTGTGTGGTCAAGAAGGTGTGTCGGCATCAATGACACTGTTTTCAGTGATCGGTGATTTATTGCAAATTTTTGCACCCAGCAATGCTTTCACTGAGAAACCGCAGGAGTGTACTCCTGAGAAGCTATTGGAAGGTGTTGCTTTATGATCTTTTTGATATGGCAATTTTTGTCGATTTTGATTGGCATGGTTTGAAGACGCATTATTTTCATCAAGTCCGCTTAGAATCAGCATGCTTATTCATCACCAGAAAATGTCCATTTTGAGCAACAATCATATCAAATTTGTTTTCGAAATTTTGATGTGGCTTTACGTTTGGGCATGATCTTTGATCAATGATGGATGATTATGTAGAAGTAAGCAAGATCAGTCATATTGATATATTTCCATGTGTAATCGATCCGCTTTACCGATTGGTGAAACCAAAAATCAAGATACGACATCCCTATTGGAAACTGATCATTTTGATCAAATCCCTACATATCGATCACAAGGCGTGATAAATGTGACTTTTAGAATCAGCCTATGCACTTGACTAAAATAACGTTAGTTTGGTTCATTAATCATACGTATTTAAGAATTTCAACTTTTGACATTGCCTCCTCCAGTACAAAACTTTGTGATCAAGAAATTTTCTACAAAAGTGCAGGCAAAGGAACCAGGCGGGGTGTTTCGTGAGACAATCGATCATGTTCTATCCATTGCTCTGGCCTGATCACTTCGGAACCGATATTTGAGAAATCGATAATTTTGATCAGCTTCACAAATAAGCATGATATGCGAAAAATAATTCTCAAAACACATCGTGTTTACTTGTAATTGCGTTTTAAAAACATCAGCAAAACTTCATATCAAATCCACATTTATCCTCTCCATGAAATCCCTTCTGGTGATTCGTGTGTACCCAGATAAAGCGGTTTCTCTTTTTGACCTTCATTTTTCTGCGCTTGTTTTTCTGGCAAGCTATCCACGGGATCTTCTGATTCCATTTTTAATTGCTTCAACGCATTCTGAAGACGCTCATTATCACCGAATCCTTTTTTGGGCGAAATCTGCGATTGGCTGCGTTTCTTGTACAGCGTTAAATCCTGATCCAGCTCCGAATCAGCATTTTCGTCCATCGGTTGCTCCAGTAATTTCTGGAGCAACGGTTCGAATTTGACCAGTGTCTCGCGTCTTTCTTCCGGTGTCAAATTCGGATAAAATAGCATCAACAACGCATCGAACGGATCGTCAGCTTGTCCTTGTTCGACCATTTTGTACACCACGTCCACGACTTCCGATCCGTATTGACGCCACGCTTCCACGTCGCCCACTTTCAGACGTTCATATATGGATTCGGCTTCGTCATTGATCAGATGATGATCAATCGATGATTCTTGATCATTGACCATCGGTCTACATATTGTCATCGGAACGATGACCATACAGAAAACGAACGCAAAGCTAGCTTTTTCCATGTCGACTAAACTGCGAGTCTTTCGAAATTGAAGTTTTATGAAGAAGTAAAACTCTTGCGTCAATCGTCTGCTTTCTCGAAAAAAAAACGCTCAGGCCCAATGAATGACGTGAATGGAAAACGGCCAAGCGAAGATGATTAATAAAAGATTCAGTTCTGACGAGGATGCCTCTAGACGTTTCTCAATGACGAACCTGCGGTGGACCACCCACCCGAAGTTTATTCACGCAAATGCGTTGGTGGTTGGTTCTGAGGAGGAAAAATGATCATCCAATATTGGCACTCGATCCGGCGTAAGCTAATTCTTTTCGCACACCCCGCTGTTTGGTCAAGTTCATTATATTACCTGCTATATTTACGTATATACCCATTTTCCCTTTCCCCCTCTAGGGGGATCCGAATATCCCATGGCCAATCATCATATGCTTATTCTAAATATAGCCATCAGTTAGTTATACGAGTAGGCCTTTTATTTTTACCCGATCATAATGCGAAATGTTAGGGGACAAACCGAGAGGAGACTGATTGGGTAGGCGGATATGGAAAAGTTCAATAACATACACGGCTCGGTCCAAGGTTTTTAATGAGCTCCGTTTCCCCCCAATGCTAGGTCCAAGCCCAGGCTAAACTCAAGAAGCGGGGGTTGGTTGTCTATTTCCATATTCGGCGTGTGAATCAATATTCCCACGTCCCCCAGGGAGCGTATAGGAATTGATGCAAGAGTAATTATCAAGGCGTACAATGATTGACGTCAAGCTAGCATTCGGATTGGGCGAAAGGAAATGCGTTCGTTTTTATAGCTCAATATAGGCCTTCAATTTCTGTGTGTGTGACAGCTTAATTTGTGTGCTAATTTCGGGGCGTAGGTTTTTATAGGTCATCTTTGAATGTTGACAGCGGAAAAGAGCAGGAGGGGTTGAAAATAAGGAAAAACACTATACGATAGTAATTTTCATGTAGTGTGCATGCCAAGGAATAAAAAATGCTTTGGAAAAATCTATATTTGATGCAGGTACACCTCGTTTTGATCAAATTTACAGCACGCTGTGCTTGTGCTTGTTGAAAAATCAATGACATTCACACAGGATCAGAAGGTCAATTTTATTCGCACGAAATCCAGCAGTGAATGCTGCAAATTCATTATTTCGTCGCTTTCGTCAAGCCAAGCATCACATTTCGCTGTCAACCTACGCCGCCTGATTGTGCGCATTGACAATACCATTTCTTGCATCCAGAAATGCAGCCATAATTCTCCATCGTTCGGCATGTGTAGCTTCTATCTTCCCTGCATACGGACGTTGGATTCCCACATCCTCCCCATGCTCCTGGCTTCTCTTTGCCTTTCTCCCAACATGAGGAGATTTGAGCGAAACTTGCAATCTGTGAAAAAATGTATAATCATGGCTTCAGTTGGAGGCAGGGCTGCTTTGCCATGCGTTGCAGAATCTGGACATCACAAATTGATAAGAAATTTACCTCCTCGGATGAGTTCAGCTTTATTCCACTTCCACCCATCCATCCAAAGCCTTCTTGTACCAGGAAGGAAGCAATAGAAAAAGCGATTATACTGGCTATATTCATTTTTCATATATGGGATCCGATGAAAACTTGCTTTTGCACAAAATTTTCCAATGCACTGCATCAAATATCGCAAGCAAAAATTATGCACAGCATGCCTGATGCTTTTATGAATCCGAATTTAGCATGCTTCAGAACTTGGCCTTGAATGTCATCAAAATGAGGCAAAGGTGTGATTCCACACGGAATAAATCATGTCTGACAGCCAAAAAATAAATGTGTCAAAGACCTCTTCGCATAAACCTGCAATACATCTCATGACTCAAGAAAAACCAAGTCGTGATGCTGCATATCCATCATAAAATAAGCCACTGTAAGTCTAATATCAGCAGAAGCTCATTTCCAAATTTTCATAGATTCTAGCGGTTACAGTATGCCAGCGACATTTTATCATCGATTTCTAAAAATAGAGCTAAAGCATCGGTTCAGTGACGTTGAGAAGTATACCGATAAGCTATAGCCCTAGTTCATTCTGTTGGGATCGCTCGATTCGAAAGGTCATAGAATTGAGCTTACTGTATTCTCAATTGGGACTTTAACAATACTTCAGCAATAACTACCCCCATGGAATAGTAAAAGCCTGGCGTAGGCAATAATGTCAAGGAGACGAGCAAAATAGGTGATCTCTGATGATTAACGATCTGGGCTCCACAGCTTCAACCTACCAGAAATAGTGTCTACTTCTATTGAATTGCTATCAGAGACCTCATTTAGTCGAGATCAGTTTTGCTCTGGGCGGAGAATAAAACCGCCTCATCTAAAACCGGTTTTGATCAATCTGTGTACAATCTAATCATGCGCTGGGTTGAGAATATCGATAGTGAGCTGAAGGCTGACGACCAACGTGACATGAGCGGAAGAAGCAATGCACCTCCACAACCCCACGACCACACCCCAATGGATGATTCGGATACAGAAAACGATGAGAAAAAGGAAAACCCATTTCGAACCTTTGCCGAGAAGGTGACCATCGCTGGCTTAGAAGAAGCTTACAACGCTGAGCAGAAACCGGTCAAAATCATGTTTCGGCTAGCTTTGATCGTGGCTTTCGCCATGATCATCTATGAGGCTAATGTCATTGCCGATCGATATCGCGATAAGGGCATTCTCATTCAAAAAGAAATCAATGAGCAACCACCTTTTCCAAATATCTCAATCTGTTTCTCGCCATCCATGAATATGACCGCAAATCTTGAGAAAATCGATGGCATAACCATACCCGCTCGCTTGACGGCCATGATGGGAAAATTCAATACCAGTTTTTCTGACATGCTTCACTTCATACAAGGAGCCATGTCGTTCAATATGACAATGGACGACATGCACAAACCGTTGACCTTGATGACCGCGATGCTATTCGAGGCATTGCGAGAGCAAAAAACCACAGCCGGATCACCAGAATTCGATATTTTGGAATATCCATGCTGGGGCAGAATCTCGAATTGCACTTTCGACAAGCAATCGACCGATTGCTGTCAATTTGCACAATATCTCAATATTTGGCAAAAGCGATGCATCAATTTACAGGTAAACATATGAAGGATACATACCAAAATTGACAATACCTTATTTTAGCCAGAAAAAATGAAGAAGATCGAAGTCGACACAGAAGGAAATGGTCCGGCTGAATTCACATTCCACGCCATGATCGATTGGGAATTTGCTGAAGAGATCATGCCCGATGGGTTCACCTTGTTCGTTGGCAAGATGCCCGGTTTCCATCAAGTCCCGATTACAGTACCCTCCGGTATGGACGTGGTGGTCATGTTGGCACAACCGAAGGAAATCCATGAAAACGAAGATTGCTACAATGCGGAGGACGCACCGAAGTTGAAATATTTCGACTACTACGATCAGGAAGGCATTAATTGCCTTTTCGAAGAAATGAATGATTTCATCCAATGGGCATTGGGTTGCAAGCCAGCCGCCATGTCATATGTCCCATTGGCCCGTGAATCGTGTTCATTCAGCCAACTATGCGCCATGCTCCTAACCACGACTGGTGAACCGACTGGAAATGGGCTAACGGGGAAACAGGACCGCATGGATGGCGCTGTAAGTACTCTCTGATAAGTGCACCATGTTCTGCTTCACACTAAAGCTTTTAAATTTCAGTTCAAATTCGTAACCAGTCTGACCGCTGGTCGCAATTCGCGTTGCAAGCCGTTGTGCACACGTTGGATCAATCCCGTTCACTCGACCAGTTTCAGCCGAATCGATTACAGCAACGGATCGGAGACGCAAGTTCAAATGCAGAATAAATCCTGGAGTCGGATCCGCGTGATCATGCCCGACACCACGTACATCGAGCATCAGGAGATGAAAATCAAAGCTTCGTATTTGACCATGTGCTACATTGGAGGAATGATGGGAGCGTACGCCGGATTCTCAGCGGTCACTCTCTTTCAAATAATCGTTTATGGTTCGTATGTGGTTTGGTGGAAATGCACCCACAGAAAAAAGGTACAGGCGCTGGAAGACACTTAGAATGCACAGTCGGAAAATGGTTGATCCTTGTGATACAGCTTGCGATTGCGATTCGATAATGACTGTATTGATTTTTTGTAATTAGCATCGACACTTTCACTCTCATTGAGCCAGTACCTCACTTTTAGGCTATTGTCGTGATATGCATTTACATATGTATCCATTGTCCAGTAGTGCAACTAAAGTATCGATTTATGGTCTTCTACGTTTTACTGCGACTTTCAGTAATCGATTTCTCATCGTCAGCACAGAGTGATAGCATTGGTTCAGCTATGTTGAGAATCAAATCGATAATCTTTGCCCTAATTATTATGTTGGTGATCGCTCGGATCGAAAAGTCGATAAAGTTGAGCTTACTGTATTCTCAATTGGGATTGTAAAAACACGTCCAATAATTACCCCCATGGAATAGTAAAAGCCTAGCGTGGGCAATAATGTCAAGGAGACAGACACGGCTAAATCGGTATCTTCCAAATGTCACGAGCATGGCTCTGGGAATCACCTACCTACCAGCTCCTAGTATCGTTCAACGGCTACAGTATCCTTGTTTTTGCTTTGTACGGTATACTGTAGTTTGTGACCTCTGCATGTATCAGTAGCTGTGACTGCAGCATGTTCATTTTTTAGCAATAATAAGTGATCAATAGCAGCATTATGAATTCAGCATCTTCAATATATCGACTGATCACGACGACACAGTAATGCGTGTTTATAATTCGTCTTTGAAATCATCCCTCCACAATATTGCATCCAGATGCATATCCATACGTTGGAATATTCCTTGTTCAACACCAAACACAATTATGCGTACGTATTCATTCTAGTTTACATCAACATCTGACGTCACCTATCCCAACATTCACTTCAGCCAGCCGCTTCAGAAAACTCTGTCATCTTGAACAACATCTGCTTCTCATGTCAGTTTCCAAAGATTCTCATATTTGATATATCTGGTTCTGCTTACATTATCTGGAAAAGATCACCTATATAATTGCCATTCCCGCCTAAGATATTCACAGTTTTGTGATCAGTCTGATTTTGATCATTTTGAAAGACATTCAATCATGCCTGCTTGTTGTCCAAAAACTGCTTCAGCCGCATGTCCATGCGGATGTAAAGGGAATTCTGTAAGTGATTATGGATTTCTTGGTGGCAATGAGGTTGATGGCATGTTTTTCAGTGCGTTTGTGGACCATCGTGCAATTGTGAAGCTCATTGCACTGTGACCAATTGTACTGGCACTTGCGCATGTGGATGTAAAGGAGAAACGGTGAGTCAATTTGGTTCTTGATATGGACCTCAGTTTTGGCTTTCTGGGCCTGAGGGCCCTGGGATTGCAGGGCTTGCATGCAAAAGTGTCATTTCCATCTGAAAAGTGCTCTTGCACATTGCGCAATCTTTTCCATCAAGATTGCACTCGCAAAGGCTGGATTTTTAGCATGCATGAACCCTGCCAGATTGCACTGGCCCTTGTCATTGGTTCTTGCATAAAACCTGGCATTGCACAATATTGCGCAATATGATTGCCTTCCAATCAGATGCACATTTTTTCAGTGCGAATGCATGGAAGGATGTCGCTTGTGTTCCAAAACATGCGCTGTGGTCGGTTGCAAAGGGAATAAGCAAAAAGTTGCTTGCGATTGTTTGACCGGTGGTTGCGGTTGCAGCAACACCTGTACATGTCCAGTTTGTCACGCTGGAGCTGGGAACAAGGGTCAATTGAAGCAAGAATTGTTGGAACAAGTGGCTAAGGAAACTCAGAAGAAAGTCTAAATGTGAATGGATAATGATGGATTGAGAATGCGGGATAAATTCAGGATTGGAAATGTACAATTATAATAATCGGTTGGTTATGCTTATTTTGATGTAGTTGTTATAAACTACTGAAATGTACATTTGGTGCAGGGATAATACTGGATTAAATGCATTGTGAATAATCAATGATTTTACGCTTTGATTTGCAGATTACGCTTGAATATGTTGGTGAATTTTTATGTAATAAATATTGTGATGATCACTATAACCAGACATGATCAAAGATGATATTCATTCTGATCAATGATCACCATGCTCACTGTACATTGATTATTGCACATCCCCATTGTGTGCATCAGTTTGCATAATAAAAATGGTCATTGCACAATGATATTTCTCTCCTATGCTGCCTATGCAAACCATGCCAACTTTCTCAAGTTCAATATTCGAAAGTTGACACCTGTCAACATCCAAAGCATCCGTTTGTGCAAACAGGCAATTTCCAAGCATTGACAAAATTTGAGTTCTCTTGCATTGACTCAAACTGGTCTCATTGCTTTGATTATTCAGGGCGCAATACATATGTAAACTATTTGCAGTGGAATTTTTATTCCAGTTTTTGATCAATCATTGAAACGTCAATATGCCAAAACCGTGTTGTCCAGGTAATAAAGACTCCAAGTGCGCATGTGGATGCAAGGCGGAAATTGTAAGTGGATTCGTGACCAACAGCAAGCATATAATCAGTGTGATCACTCATTTTGATAATGTATGTCCATGCTAATGCCACCGAAAATTCGCCAGATTTGGTCTATCCAGCACAATAATGATCGGCATAATCAGCCTGATCACCAATCACTGTTCATCAATCTGCGGATCCTGGTCCAGATTTGATTGTCCAGCATTGAATACAAGCATTTTTTCAGTGCAAATGCCCGCCGAATTGTGATGCCTGTCGCGATAATTGCACAGTGACTAGGTGCAAAGGGAAAAAGAAACCATGCGATTGCGTATCCAGCAAGGTTTGCGATTGCGATGAAACGTGCAGATGCATTTCATGCAGCAAAATCAACGCATCGCGGAATAATGTGAGAGAAACTGATCGTGAAGGTCCTTAAGCCGACCCTGGTGATGGATATATGGGTGGTGGTCTGGTTGAAAATGTGGAAAGAGATGTGATTACAGATAATATCGAATGATGACATTGATTTCAGATTGATTTATGGCATTGATTTTGGGATCTAATCGTTGCAATCGTTATTGATTGCTGTGGCTTTGGTTTTGTCCTCCTGAACGCCTGCGTATGCTTCGATATAGGACATTATGACACAACCCATTTTGATTTGATTTACTTTATCCAAATGCCATCATTGTGCAAGCAAAATCAAATATCACACTAGACATAGGTGATCATTCATTCGAAACGGTAGTCTTACATTTCCTTGCCTCCTCAATCCTTTCAAGGGACATATGCGTAATGATTGCAATCTGTATCACTGCTTGTCACATTTGCGGTATCACTGTAATACCATGAAAATAAATGGCATTGTTTCTTTTGCATATACCAGTTGAAACTTCGACACCAGACATTCTCAACGCAATGGTTGCCGCAATCCAAAGCAGTAATCACATTCGGATATCCTTGAATAACCGTTTCCTGGATGCATGCGTTTGTGATATATGTGAAATTTTTCACGAAATCTGGAATAGCGCATTGACACTTTGAGGTGACAGCTATATCATGGTCAAGATTACTGTAAATGGTGCAAAGGGCTCCCATTTGTAGATAGCAATAATGATCAGAGATCATCTGGTAAGCCAAGTGCGGTTTCAAGTAGTAACAACTCGCATTGGTCGACCAGCAGCCTGGACCGCTTTTAGCCAGATTCAAGATCCACGTATTGTTCACCCGAAGATCTTGGTCCATTGAGGTGCTACTGCTGTACCAAAATATATTTGGTTCAGTGCTATTGGGGCAAAGGTTGGTAGTGGCTGTGGGATCTTTCCTCAAAGCCATCCATACGGCCTGAGCAGCTGTGATACCCGCAAGATAGAGACCCTAAAAATGGACGATTTCAGTAAAGTTCATTATGAACGATTTGTTGACTAACGTGGAGGTATGGTCATATGGCGTCCATCTCGTTTTTAGTGTGGATATGTGCCAATGTACCGCCTCCATGAGAAGCGCACACATTCCATGCATTGGTCATATTGGTGGTCGCATATTGGCCATTTGGTTTGGCCAAGTAAAAACAGCGGCCTCCATTCACAATACCCCCATACAATGGCTTACATTTGTCATCGAATTTAGCTTCGGTCAAATAGCAATTTTGACCTGGACAAGTATCAATGGAATCAAAGCAAAAAGCGGGAACCCTGCTATATATTTACCAATTGCATATTGCAAGAGCAGAACCAGTAGAATAGAATGGATCATAACAGGACTATGTCCATCGATAACCCTTGGATTGAACAGCTGCAGCAGTGCTGTGGTTGACCGCAACCCAAGCTCAAAGACCAATTCCATGTGCATGGTTCAATATTTTTAGGTAATTGCCCTAGCCAGGCCTAGGGGATAATTGTCGTTATTCAATTATTATGGTACCATGTTGTTCATGCGACCATCTTTCCACAAAAGCATAATGATAGTTGACAAGCACCATTTCAATTGCAGCTGCTGAATACAAAGCCAGGCGACTTTTTTGGAATTAATCAGCTGATAATGGAAAGGACAAGTTTAGTGCTTGTGCAAATATATGCGAATTCCTGTGATCAGAAGCTGACTGATCGTAAATTTAGCTCCTGTCAGGATGCATGGAATCATAGCCATAATTTTTGAAAGAAAATCATAGCTTGCGCATTATACTTCAAATTGCGCAATTGGTGTGCACATACAGCATGAGGTAAAATGCTCGTTCTTTAGATTGTGCTGTCAGAGGTCCTATCTTTCTTTTAGAAGTGACCAAAGTCCATCATCCATTTTCAGCAATCTCTGCTAAAAGAAGTGTAAGCAATGGAATCATTATGAAACATTCACCCTCTTCAACTATGGAAGATTCTAATGTTGTCAACTTCAAGGTCATTGCTAGAAAGAAACATCCAGTAGCAGATGATGTTGTCCAACGTTTTCCTCAACATCCACGTTTTCTTTGCACAGCTGCCAAGAAGCAGTAGGACATCGATGTATGCTTTTGCAGGAAACAGAGACCCTTGATATTGTGCATACGCTCAAAATTCTGTCCTTCTGCTTTGATAGCCCATATTGAGCTACATCAGATTCTGATCAATATTTTCCTTGAAACTACCAATAGGTACATGGTTGTGGCTTGAGGAGACATAAAATTGGCCCTCATTTTAGTAATCACATTAAAAAATGCCTGTCTGCTGTCCAAAGAATGTGGATGTGGGTTGTGGATGCGGATGTAAAGGAAATACGGTATGGAAGGTATTTTAATCCAGTAGAGCAGACACAAATCTAAATTGAGGTGACCAATTTTTCAGTGCACATGTCAAGCCGGTTGTCAATGCTTTGGAAAATGCAAAGTCATGAATTGCGGTGGTACATGTCAATGTGGATGTAAAACGGATTTGGTAAGGATATTGAATTGAGGTCGTCTCAGGCTGAGATCGCACTATAGCGTCTGGATCGCGTCTTGTATGGAATGGCGTTTCGAAATTGCATTTCCGAAACGCGTTTCCACTAATCCAAGATGCCATCTTGGATCATCACCAGCTGATCACACTGACCTCAAGAAGGGAGTACTGTAACCGCTGGAAATCGAGACGGGACAGGATGGAAACGCTAGAAACATGGCGTTTGCCGCGGTCGCACTACCATTTCTTGGCGTCTCGGTTCCAACTGGCATTTCCAAAACGCCAGTTTAATGCCGTTTCCCAAATGGCATCTAGAGACGAGACAGGACGCTGGTCGCACTGGGTCGAGACGGGACTTGACGTCTCCGAAATGGCATTTCACTCCCAGTGCGACCGCGCAAAACGAGACGGGACAGCATAGTGCGATCTCAGCCTCAATGTGATCCCTCAGTTGGTCCTCAGGTGGAGGCACAGCCACCCACCACAAGCTGGGCTTCAAATGGGTGGGATCCTTCAACATGAACCCCACCCCAAGTGGGCGCCTTTGATGCCCTACCACGGCCATCTCAACCATTTTTCCTGTTTCAGTGCAATTGTGAAGAGAATTGCCAGGATTGCATTCAAAATTGCACCGTATACGGTTGCAAAGGGAACAAGAAAACCTGCGATTGCATAGCAGAAGGATGCGAATGCGATGAACAATGCACGTGTCCAAAATGCGGAGGAGGTCATTGCGATATGAATAAGAAGCGTTTGGAGATCAAGGGGAATAATCTGGAACACGTGCACAAATAATCTACCAAGATTTACACGTCGAAAGAATGACGTAATTGGGTGACGTTTGTGTTGGGTTTGTTGGTGAACGATGACAATTTTGGATGTTATTTTGTGATTTTTGGAACGTATTGTGTGTAGTCGTTTAGACTGCAATGTAAATAGAATGATGGTCATTGAGATTACGGATTTTGCTGATGAGAATGGGGATGATTTTTTGATATTACCGGGAATAATCAGTCATGATGCATTCAATGCTGATTAAAGTAGCATTTTTTATCAGCAGCTGATGGCTATTCAGAGACGGTAGTACACTTCAAGTCACCATTACTTTTACTGGTGCAAGCAATACGTAGATGCAAAGTAGACTCCGAAATCATCCAGAACTTGCACAAGTATGTGTGATCTTGGCATAAGCCCCGATATACAGTAACCTTTTCCAGAAGAATAGGTTATTCACACGCCCAATCATCCTGTTTTCACTGAATTGGAATTGACAGCAAGCTAGGAATAATTATCATGCTCTAGCCACCTCTTATGCCTAGCCAAGCTACCATGGAAATAGCTCACATGGTAACTTCGGATAAGCTTTATCACCAGCTATCAGCATCTAACTCATGGATATGAATATTGAACAAGATTTTTAGTACGTCAATTGTACAGAAATCGTATTGTCAGAAAAGTCGGATTAATCTCTTCTAAATCGACAATCGATAAATATGCCCAGGGTTAGCAAAGTCGATTGTGAATTGAATGCCGATGATCAACCAGGCTGCAGTGGTATCAGCAGAGCACAGCCTCAATCGATTGATCATTCAGATACAGAAGAGAATGATGAAAAGAAAGAAAATCCTATTGCTACCTTTGCTGAGAAAGTGACCATCGCGGGCTTAGAAGAGGCCTATAAATCCGAGCATAAACCTGTCAAAATCATGTTTCGCATCGCCTTGATCGTGGCTTTTGCCACCATTGTCTACGAAGCTACGAAAATGTCTGATCAATATCACGACATGAGTAATATTATCAGTAAAGAAATCAATGATCAACCACCATTTCCCAATGTCTCCATCTGTTTTCCAACATTCATGAATATGACCGCTGTTCTTGGGCAAATATCTGATATGGTCATTCCTGATCGCCTGCAGAGAATTTTAGAAAAACACAATGCTAGTGTTTTCGATAGTCTCGATTTTCTACAAAGGCTTTACACGTTCAAAACGAGGCTGGATGAAACAACCGAGACATTACTTCTGACAACCAGAATGATTTATGATCTTTTGCGAGAAGGGGCAATCCAAAATGAATCAAAGGCGTTCGATTTTTTCGAATACCCATGCTGGGCCAGAATATCCGAATGCACGTTTGGCAACCAAATAATCGATTGCTGTCAATTTGCACAAGACCTGGATATCTGGGAGAAACGATGCGTCAACATTCAGGTAATCTGGAATAGTGTTTTACTCTATTACCAGTAAATGTCATGAATTATTCTTTTTTTCAGATTGATAAGATGAAAAATACAGCAAACACTGAAGGAAGCCGTTTGCTTGAATTCACATTCCATGCCGAAATCGATTGGACATATGGCCAAGAGCTGAGTCCGGATGGTTTCGCCTTATTCGTTGGCAAGATGCCTGGTCAGAATCAAGTCCCGATTACAGTACCCTCTGGTATGGACGTTGTGGTCGCATTGGCACAACCCAAACGACTTCATCAAGTGGCTAATTGTTGGCCAATTGAAAGTGTTCCAAAGTTGAAGTATTTCGATTATTATGATCAAGAGGGCATAAATTGTTTGTATGAAAAAGCCACCGACCTGTACCATTCGTATCTGAGGTGCCGCATGGCCGGGCTGTCATACAAACCATTGGCGAACGAATCGTGTACATTCACCCAATTCTGGTCCTTGTATTTAGTCATTATTGGCGAATTCAGCGATGGAACTATTATCAATAAAAAAGAAGTTGATTTACTCGTAAGTATTTTAATGATCGTCATAAAAAAGTGATAAATCAATCCTGTTATACTTTTAGTTTCAACATATGACCAATATAAACAAAGATCCATATTGTAATCCATTATGCACACGATGGGTCAATCCTGTTCATTCAACCAGCTTCAGTTTAATCGATTATTCCAATGGGTCCATGACACAGCTCAAAATGCAGAATAAATCTTGGAGTCGAATCCGCATAATTATGCCTGACACCACCTACATGGATCATCAGGAGATGGAATTCAAAGCTTGGTATTTGGCCATGTGCGATATTGGTGGAATGATGGGCGTGTACGCTGGCTTCTCAGCGATCACTTTCATTCAAATAATCGCTTTTGGTTCATATGTGATTTGGTGGAAATGGAAGAATAGAGAGAAGAAAGATGAATCCGCTACAGGTACTGTCAATAGTCAGCCAGCCAAAAGCCACGGCCAGAAATTTGTCAAACCTGCAGAACCAGTGTGTCCATTAGTCATCCAGAAGCCAAAACCTAGTCGAATCCCAATTAGCGTGAACAGACAACATTTCAAAGGTGTTAAAGATCGCACACAGAATCGAAATGACATTGAAATGGTATCAAGAGGGAAACAAGAACAGAGAATCGTCGAATGCTGAAGAGATACGTGATTCAGAATGCTCTTCTATTCCTTCAATATGCTAATGGCTAACAGTCTGTTTGGTAAATAGATGTCAAATATTGCCAAGTATACTGTCGATTTCCTTGCATGATCGTTGGGCTTTATGTGAACGATAACTTACCAAAGCACCATGCGAGCGTGCCCTCTTTACGCATGTACTGATCATTGGCAGTACGCTGATTTCAGCCTCAACATGACCAACAGAATGTTTCACTAGTAGTTTCAATTTATTCATGATCAAATCATGTCATCAAAAGCTCATCCGCCACAAATGATCACAAGAAAAGGTGCAGAATTTTAGATCCCTTCGGATAAGAATTGTGATTCTGAAGCATAATTGAGGGGACTGTATGTATTTCATAGCCCATCCATCGGAAAGATTTTTGGATGTGATTTTCGAATGACTGAAGCAAGAGCATGGTGCAATTCATGAATCTACTATGTTGTCAGAAATACAGGGTGAGTATAAAGTAACTTCACCACTTCAAAATCGATTTTCTCGAAATTTATAATCGATAACGAGCTGAAATTTGAATTTTAGCGTCAGTGAGGCATGCGGAACAAAATTTCGTGATCGCTGACCAATGGGTATTGGTCACTCAAAAGTGACCGCTGGTCATTCACTGGCATGTCAAATGAAAGCTCTTATTATGCTGAGTCCGATATTAATTAGCATTTTTGTGAAAGAGTGACCTGTGGTCACTTTTGGTCAAAAATGACCAGTGATGACCATTCGACTCCCCATGGTCTAATTAGTCTAAATTTCAAATATCACTAAATTCTGATGGCTGGTTATCAAGATATTCTATCACAAAGTGGTAAAGTTACTTTATACTCACCCTGTACTTGCTTCTCTATTGTTTACTCAAGCGCCTAAATTTCCATGTTGTACATGCGATTACAAGGAATTTCACCAGCCAGCATATGCAATAAGGAATTTTCGTATTGTACACACAACACTATTAATTTCCATTCATCAGTAATCATGAAAGTGCTACGCTATAACAACAGATCAGGTTTTGCCATGTGCATGTATATTTTATGGAAAATTCAAGATATGCATCCGTGTCACAGGATACTACGATTACACATGAATTTCTCAAAACAGTAAATTTGAAGGGCACAGGCCTGCATTTGACTGCCTTTATTTCATTGTATTGAACCGCTTTATGCTTGAAGACCATTGACCAACCAAATCAATATGGCGACCAAATTGTTGGAGATCGCTCTGATCTTTGGTGTCTTGTACCAAACTAAAATGATCGCTCAGGTGAGTGGATGGCACATGGTCCATTATCATCAGGGCTTGTGCAAGGGGCCAGGTTGTGCCAAAGAGATGTCATTTTGCTGCTATGGCATAACAGTTACATATATGCAACTTTTTTTCTCAAAAATCTAAATTACCAAGGACGACTATTCACAATCTAATGCAGATAGCAATTGCAGGCATTGCCAACATTCACACCAACCATAGAGGCGAATCTTGGTAATTATTCCAAAGCAGCTGTGGCTTCGCATCATGGGCTGTGCTCGGAAATTGGTAGAAACATTATGGTTCTTGGTGGAAATGCCGTGGATTCTATGATTGCAAGTAAAAGACCTTGGAAAAGATCATGTGTCGACATTGGGCATTATCGTTTTTCAGCTACGTTTTGCATTGGTGTGGTGCTTCCTCAAAGCGATGGTATTGGAGGTAGTTCGATAATGACTATTTACAACAGGTACATTTTTGGAAACTGATGAAATATGTAGCCAAACGGCACTGGAAATTTTAGTACATCGAAAACATGCGTCGCTATTGATGGGAAAATTCGAGCACCATTGGCTGCTAATACGGAAATGTATGCTCGAAATTTTTCGGCGATTAGGAAAGGTTGGTATTTCTTGACTATGATTCATGGCAGAAGGGATGTTTGGATACTGATTTTACTCTGCCACACCTTTCAGGCTGGTTAGCAATTGGAGTACCAGGCGCAGTGCATAGTTTATACACAGCTTATAAACTAGCTGGAAGTGGAAAAATCGCTTGGAAAAATCTGGTCACACCGGCAGCTGATTTGTGCCTTCACGGATTTCCAGTATCAGTGGCGTTGGCTAGCGCAATCAGAAATCACAGTGATAATTTGTTAAATTCATCCAAAAAGTGAGTCAAACGATTGGCTTGCAAATTTGATCTGAGATGAAATTTACAGGACTTTTTTCAACAACGAAACAGGACAATGGTATATGGAGGGCGATATCATGTATCGTCCTGAATATGCCTCTACCTTGTACGAATTGGCAAACGCAGAGGATCCGATCAAATTCTTTTACAATAGTAATGTAACAGAGGCCATGGTCAAGGAGTTTGAGGAAAACGGTATGTCATTGTCCTGATGATAAAATTCAACAAAAGTCATGATTTTTTGCATTCTACAGGTGGCATTATAAAACTAGAAGATTTTCAACAATATGAAGCCAAGTTTGGGGATCAGAGGCCAGTGATTACTATGCCAGTCGGTTCTGATTTGGTTGTGTGCGGTCCACCACCGCCATCTTCAGCTGCTGTAACAATGGCCATTTTGAACGTTCTGCAAGGTGATACATTTTTCATTTCCACATCCCAAATTTTCCAGCAATTCTTCCATCACTCAATTCATGTTATCAGTCATACTTTACAGTACGCCAAACATTTCTGCAGGTTTCAACATTAATCAATCCAAGCTCGTGGAATTCGATTACCAAACTGATATTTATCACAAATTATTGGAAACAATGAAATTCGCCTATTCCGCAAGAATACATTTAGGCGATATTGATTTCGTAAAAAATGCATTGGAAATAGCACGAAACATCACATCGCCTGATTATGCGTCAGAAATACGTGCGAAAATCTTGGACCATGCTCAGGATTTGGAATACTATCAGAAGGAATCACAATACGTGCCTGACGTCCATGGGACAGTTCATACTGCAGTGTTGGATAAAGATGGAAATGCTGCTTCTTGCACATCGACTGTCAATAACTAGTGAGAGGCTTCATTATCAGCGTATATTGGATGGACAAGAATTGATTTCAATCATTTGATTCAATCGATTAGGCCCACTGCAAATACAGCAGCATTTTTCAGCTTCGGATCAGGTGCTATATCCGAATCAACTGGCATCGTATGGAATGATGACATGACCGCTTTTTCACTACCTGGATTCACGGATGAGTTTTCTCAAGATCCATCGGTTGCGAATGAAATCGAGCCAGGGAAACGGCCTTTGACACCATTCTCGCCATTGATCATATACAATTCGACGTCTGGTGATGCGAAGATCGTGGCTGGATCATCCGGTGGACCCAGGATCGTCGGTGCTCTTGCACAAGTGCTCATGCGTTTACTGTGGTTTGGACAGAATTTAAAAGAAGTTGTACAATGGCCGAGATTGCATACTCAGCTGACACCGTTTGAATCGTACTATGAAGGTGAATTCCCAAAGGTGGGTGGTGGGTCACGTTGAACAGTAGAAACGGCAGAGATATGAGCGAGCTTATTTTAGGAATACCTGGACAGGCTACGAGAACATGGTCAAAATTTAACCACAAATACAACGTACGTACCAGCGATTACAGCAATTTATCGACACGATAATGGACGTATTTTTGCAATTAGTGATCCAAGGAGACCTGGTGGCTATCCGTCTGGATACTAGGATTTTTGTACTCAAATTTATGCTTTATCTGGCCGTGGCAACATATGCTGGGGTAGGCATCTTACTGTATCAGGAATTCAGCATTTGAAAGTGATCGTGTACACTGATTAGCAAATCTATAGAGGTAGATATTATATTTGACACCATATGAGTAATAATTATATTTTAATAAATGCACATAAAGATTCCTGATGGCTGTGCTTATTGCAAGAATGAATGGTGCTGATTTGATTCATGCGAGGGCATTATTCCAAATTGACGGTGTGGTCATCATTTTATATGCAAGGGCATCATTGCGCAAACAAGTCACAAAATGATCGTGATTCGACAGCTACATGGTTTTGCTTGGATCTCATAAAAAACACCTCAATTATTTTGCGTTACTTTATTGCACAGGTACAAAAGCACAAAATAATCAATAATTCTACACTTTGCAATGTGAATCATAATCGCCATTATAGCCAATAAACCTGTCATGATTACACCAAAGCTAATAAGCTAAAGCTACATGTTCTTGGAAATCATTGTTATATCGTCATTTCTCATGTTCAATAGCAATGGTGCGTTCTTCTTGAGTTGGTGGCAATGCTTTCTTTGGCGCTTCAATGCTCAGCATTCCATCATTGGACATGGTCGATTTCAATTCACCAACTTGAACTCCTTTTGGGATGACAAATGTACAAGCGAATTCTTTGAAGAATTTCTCCTTGACACCATTGACATCTTTCTCTTCTTCCTTCTTGCCTTCGATGACCAAGAATCTATCTTTCACACATTTCACATTCAGGTGTTCAGGCTCGAAATCCTTGACGTCCAAATTGATCTTGAATTGATTGTCGTTGTTCATAATTTCCGTGGTGTTACCCAATTGTTGCAATGCTGGATCGGTCAACGCTTGATTCAACCATTGGGATGGAACTTGCAACATTTGATCCATGGAATCGAATAATCGATCAGCCATGGTCATCATTTGTGGAATACGATGGATGGCCATTGGGTAATCATGGAAGCAGCAAGATGGACCCCACATTGACATGGCCATTTTTAGATGAAAATCAGGGAATCGAAATCAGAGGATAGCTTTGTGAACGCTTTGAGAAAATTGCTTTGAAACTAGACTTGGTTGACACTGAGGAAAAGCCAGGGGTTTATATACCCTAGCGACAAGAGACGCGACTTTTCTAGAAATATCTATGGTCACGCGACATGTGATGCGGCATGTTTGCATCAAGCGAATAGTCGCGTTGGACTGGATAATGCTAGAATGTTCTAGAAGTCACGCGTCTGACAAGTCGCAAATCTTGACGCATTGGCTTGGACAGCATGAACCACCGATGACATCGAGAATAATGATCCAGGAAAGGTCTGGAAAACGCTAGATTGAGCTTCAGAGAATGATGCATGCAGCTTTTGATATGCTTGTTGCTTGACTCGTGCTTTTGCCTAAAATGGTATTTGTAGGTATAAAAGCTATCAGATTCTATCATTAAGATGATGTAATAAAGCAAGTATAATTAATGAAATCTTCTGCCAAGCTGAGCCTGCAGATTGCAAAAATGATGGCTTATATATCATTGGGTTTGCAGAATCACAAATCCAATTTTAAAGCACAGTCATGCTTGCTGCAATTCACTAACACATTCAATTTCTTCAGCTCAAATCATGTCATCAAAAATTCAATTACCAAAGTGATTACTAAAAATAATTTTTCAAATTGGGACACGTGGCATGCATGGCATGATATTGGACATGGTAATTTTGAGCTTCATCAGCATTTATAGAGCTCATTAGAAGCGATAGGCATGCCACTACACTGGATGAGAAATGATTGGCTGGCAAAATCATGTGTCATACATACAATTTACAACCTGATTGGCTGATTAATCTGAAATTGCTTTGCTGATATCAACTTCAATTAATCCCATGCGCTATCAGAAAAAAGTAATCAGGCTTTATCACAAAATCTAAATATGACATTGTTGAAGCAGATATCCAATTTATGGTGCAATTACGAATGAGCATTCAATCTACTTGTATAAAATCTCACCCCAGGGTGCACATGAGCAGTTTTGGATCAAATTTTACAATCATGATGTTCGTCATATTCTCACTTGGATTTTGGCTTCTGCAAGTGCATGGAGAAGAGCGATTGTTTGCTGCAATTCGTAAGTGTGCTGTGATTATCATCAGGTCAGACAGACGCCTGAAAAGCTCCCTGACTTCAGGAGACCCTCCAGGAAAACCAACGAAACCGCACGAATATCCATGGATGGTGCATTTGGTCACGAAGGGCGTTGGCTCATGTGGCGCATTCTTGTTGGCCATACCTTGCAATGATCGGGAATCTGACATCATCCTAACTGCAGCTCATTGCATTTGTAAATTGAAACCGTAAGTAATGTTACCTGTATAAATCTCCTGTGAGAAATTCGGTGCCCTGCAGCTGCTGCCTTGGCGAGTCATCTTTTCAAACATGCTTGATATACCTCATACCCTTCAGCAAAACAAAAAAGGATGGTCAAATCATGAATGAACCGACGAATACATACATGCCCGTGAAAAGTTACAATGTCGCTCTTGGGAAGCATTTGAGAAATGAAAACGAATACGGTCAAGTAAACAGGCGAATTCGAAAAAGGGAATACTATCCGACTTGGCTTAACAAAACCTGGGACGACATTGCTATCATACAACTGAAAACGCCTGTCAAATTCAGTTCTACCATAAAGGCCATCGATTTGCCCAAGAAAGGACAGATTCTCCCACATGGAACGCAATGCGTGATTGCTGGTTGGGGACGCTTTGACAATACAGATGACGGATCCAACGAACTTCGCAGCATGGACGTGGAGGTCATGAATTGCAACTGGCAAATGCCAGAGGGAATTGAAAAACCTTATTGCATTGTGCCTGCGGATAAGAACTACACTGATGCAAATAGTGCCTGTGGTGTAAATACCTTATGAGAGTTAGAACCTTTTTCCAAAAAGGTGAATTATTTTAGGGAGATTCTGGTGGTCCAATGTTCTGCAAGCAAAACGGCGGATGGATAGCATATGGAGTGGCAAGTACAGGAGGACAAGCAAAGTGTCACAAACAACCTGGCGACCCAAACATTTACGTGAACACAGAGCCGTATGTGAATTGGATCAACAAAAAGATCCGAGAATGGAGCCAGGTCAAGGGAAACTGTGATGCTGGTATAAGATATTGATAGGGGAAATGATGTGGGTGCATCGTGAATAATCCAGACTCTGATTGGTTTTTTCCCATCATGCTATAGTAGAATAAAATAGCTTAGCTTCTCTCGTGCTTATCAGTGTCATCCGCCCACAGTGTAAAGTCAAACCGCCATTAGTGGATCCCTAGTTTAAAAAATGCTTATAGCAAGAAAAAGACTGCACATGTGCAAAAGTATGGTTTTGATTCTTAGGTTAGGGCTAGTCACCGTGGAAACACTGGAGGGCACCTAAACCCAGTTTCTGCGGTTTGACTATACGTGATTCTGAATACAGGCAATTTATCGGCTCAACAAATTCCATAAAGTTCAATTTGCATCAGTAATCACCTGAATCATTATCCTCAAGCCCACTCAGATTGAACTGATTGTCAAAATCATATGTTCCTATGCATAATGATTCAAAAGCTGACGACACAGATGACATGGTAAAGCAATTTATGTTTCATCAAAGTCATGATGCAATGTATTGTTGCGTAGAAATTGGTTTCTGTACACGACTTTGCAATCATGTGATACCCACGCAGCGATGAATCAATTGTCGCTTATAAAAATCGCATCCCTCAAACGTGATGACGATTTTCTTGATTCAGATTCCTAAAGTCATGAAGTGTTTGGTATTCTTAGTTGTATCTTTCCTTCTGCAAGTGCAGGCAGAAGAACGGCTATTTGCTGCAATCCGTAAGTGCACTATTGCTAGAAGAGCAGCACCACCGAAAAAGCACCTTGATTTCAGCGCATCCTCCAGGTGAACCAGCGAAAGCTCATGAATATCCATGGATGGCGCATTTATTCATACCGTTTGGCGACGAGTCCGGGTACTACTACTGCGGTGCTTCCTTGATAGCTATTCCTTGCAATACTAACGAATCAGATATAGTTCTGACAGCAGCTCATTGCATTGTGGAACAGAAGATGTAAGTGGTGCCAATTCCTCATCATCGCGCAAGATTGCCTTATATTGTTGAATTCTAGCATAAAAGATGGTGATAAACCTGATCTAAACCAACAAGAAAACTCCTCCAACTGAAAGGTGCCCATATCTTTCTGGGCAGACATTCCAGAAATGACCCAGCGGTGGGTGAAGTAAAAATCTCCATTCAAAACATGGAATTCTACCCTAGTTGGTTGATAAATAGCTCTTGGGACGACATCGCTATCGTTCAACTAGCAAAACCGGTCACGCTTGGTCTTACCATCAATGCCATCGCATTACCCAAAGAGGTCCAAAGGCTCCCTGATGACACTAAATGCGTGATTGCTGGATGGGGACGCCACGATGAAACGGAAAACCCTTCTAATGTATTACGAAGCATGCACGTGAAAATCACCTCCGAAAATTGCGATCGGAGACCCAAACTGTACTGCGTTGTGCCTACGAATAATACTTTCAACGATTCACACGGTGCTTGCCCTGTAAGTGTACAAAAACATCATTGAAAATTTTCCTGGACAAAGAGATGAATCATTTAGGGAGATTCTGGTGGTCCAATGTTCTGCAAGGAAAACGGCAATTGGATTGTGCATGGGGTAGCAAGTTTCAATCGTGCAGAAAAATGTACCCAAAGGCCCGTCCCTCCTAGCGTTTACATGGACACTGCACCGTATGTGGATTGGATCAACAAAAAGATCCGAGAATGGACCAAGGTCGAGGGAAACTGTGAAGCTCCTAAAAGGTATTAATGGGGGAAGTGATGCGGATGAAGCACATGGAATAATTATCGTGAATAATCCAGATTTCTGATACCCATCATGCAAAAACTGCAATAAACTCTCTTTGCAGTCGGGATTTGATGATATCAATTGCATTGTGCATGTTTTGACTTCTAGTACAAGGCAATTTCTGGTTCGATGGGATCAAAAAACGGCAATTTACAGAATAATGATATCAGTAATGTAACATACAGTAGAAGCTCACCGAAGAAAAATGTAATTCCGTTACACGTTTCTACGCATGATGACATATAGTTGGATTTTTTAACCGCCGGCATTGGAAAAGATAGGGCTGCTCGTTCATTGGACGCCTAGGGGCCTACGTCAAC
>JAQIWJ010000331.1:0-23731 GCA_034695185.1 Discolaimus major
TTTTTTTATGGACGACATATCCAAGATCCAATCGAATTCGTCCAGAACTCCCATGGCAATTCAATGCATGATAAAAATGACAAATGAGCTGACATATAGAAAGCCATCCATCATTGGGAAATTGATGATTGCTGGCATCCAGAAGAAGCCTTGAAGCTGCAGACCTTGAAAAATGAAGGTGTCCATAATTTTCCTAATCATTTAATGCTCTTTCCGAAATGCTAATTCAAAATTTGCGGATATCCATGTGCTTTAGCATATGATTTCAAACCGTGATTTCGGACGATAGATAAAGAATCGATCATGCTGCATCCATTGAGCACGGTCTGATCACTCAGAAATCAATATTTCAAAAATCGATAATCTGATCAACTTGATCGATATTGATCATATGCAAAACTAAACATCAGCATGCTTTTCTAGACGATAAAATATGTTTTCATGTGCATTGTTCTACTAAAATTGCCTTCATGAAGAGGTTTGAAAATTTGAATTTTCCCTATATTTCGGCATTGAATCTTGGTCGATCGATTTTTGGCTCCTAATGATTCAATAGGGTCCACATTATAGGTTTCCGAAAATTAAATGGACATGGCCAAAAGTACCCCGATATTTGGACATGGCAGTTGCACAACTTTGCTTTTAACTTTTCTCCTTCATGCGTGTAATGAAAAAATGTTCAAATACGGATCCGGATCAGAGAGGATATCACAGCGTCCCAATCGACCATGGATTCGAAAATTTGCATCGTTGTACTGACCCATTTCTGCACCGTTATTCAAATTATCCTGTACGCAATGGTCAATTCGTTTTTCTCGGTTTCCACGCTTTCGGTGGCTCCCCAACATCCACGTATAAATGGAAATACAGAGGTTTTGGTATTAGCTAAAATTGCGCAATTTTCGAAATGCGAACCTTTTGCTACATTATGCTTACAGAAACGATTTTCCATTCAGTCATGTTCAAACCATCGTATGGCCATCGTGTTTCAGTGTCATTGAGTAATTGTTTACTGAAATTTCAGTTGAGTATTGAAAAATTCAAAATTTTGAATTTGCTTACATATTATCTCGAACTGCGTATTTCCTTTTCATATGCCTCATCATAGTGTATTTTGAAATTTCAATCGGCATTCGATCGATAGTCATGTTATTGGCAAGGACTCTGAAAATCGGATGCATTTAGGGAATGCTTGGGGTCACATCCCAGGGTCAGAGACCCCCATGGGGCCTCAGTTACCTCTAGACAACGTTTGGAATTGGACCCTAGGGTCAAAGGGCCCATTGGGTCCCCTCATGGGGCCAGTATGACCTCTTCCGAATTGACACATTTGGGGCCAAGCCCCAGGGTCATAATCCCCCAAGCGGGGCCTCGATTTACCTCTTCCCGAGATCATCATCTTCCCCACCCCATCCCCAGAACGAATTGCTATGACCGTTCACATTTTTATATTGATCCATTTTGATAGCTACTACGCCGCCTAACAAATAATCGTACCATAATCTGGAAATCTAGATTCGGTCATGATTTTGTGAGCAAATTTCTTCAATATATTTACTCGTATCTCAGAACATTGACGTACGCTCCTAAATGCCTGGGTTGATCCGGGCAGGTATACGGTAACCGGTCATCCTCAGGGACCATATCCACGTCATGGAATATTACGCAATGCACGCGCATTTTTTCGGCCACCGTAAACGCCGCGTTCATTATTCGACCTTTATTGAATAAGCCGTCGCCTAGCTGAATGGGAAATTTTCCGTTCGCTTTTTATATTACTAGCATTCATTCGGCGCGCTTTTCATGCGTGCGAAAATGGATTTTAAAAATGGCAAACCTGTTCGGTGAGAATGAATCGGAAATCTAACAATTGACTTTTCAGCATTGGGATTAAATAATGAATGAGACTTTTTAGCTGACGTTTTCTGTCACGGTACGGTATAATTATGGCTACCTGAAAATATTGCGCAATTTCGGACGGTTTGCGTGCGCGTGGTTCCAAGGCCTACTTTGTGTCTTGCAATGCAATTCGACGGTTTCCAATGACCGCCCAAAAGTAAATCCGGATAATCGCTGAGGATTACGTGATCCGTCAATTCTGCCAGCATGCTATTTACACGACGTTGTGCATCTGCAAAAGTATCGATTTTCTCATTCTACAGTATGCCATGGCATACTATAATCACGCAGTGACCATTCCAATGCGGCCATTTTGGCATACTGTAATCGCATAATGGCCATTGCAATATGGCCACTGGCATACTGTAACCGCTTAATGGTCGGTCATGGGCTATTAGCATACTGTAACCGCACAATGACCATTCCAATAGGCATACTGTAACCGCATTGATTGGCCACTCAAGCCATCACTTCATCACTCACTCATATCAGGTTTATAATCAGGGCATAATCCTGATCGATTCGTATTTTCAATATCAGTTATATTATCCAATATGGATATAATATCCTCCGAACTTTCGGTCGACGTACTACTTTCGTACCAGGATTCAAACCTGGTGGTCAAATCTACATTTTCCGCAGACGTTTTCCAATTCAACGTCCGATTATTATTACATCCGAAATCGGATGCGCAAGAATGTTTCGGCGATACGTTGTATAAATAATGAAGCATAAATACAGTAATCACTAGGCAATAACATATTGTAACCACGATGCATATGGATAATAATCGAATCGATTTAGGATATACGAAATATGTACCCGTTACGGATGTACTGAAATTCGATCTCGTCATAGAAGAGACACCCAGAGATATATTTCACAAAAGGCAGACAGGGCAAACTTTCATATGTGTATACCCCCGAATATGGGTCAGCCAATGCCTATTTTCAATTGGGAAAAGTCAAAAACCACCGTCCAAAAACCGGTATCGAAATACACATGGAAGAGGGTTTTGTATCCGCCTCGCAAGGATACCCATGATTGCAGACGTTTCACTGCATTCAGCCAATGCAGGAACCTCGAGTGACGAAATTGCGCAATTTTCTCACCGTCTTTTCAATAGACAAGAATGGGCAATATTTGGATGAAGTCATTCTCATGACTGATCCCGATGCATCATCTTCCAAGACACCCCAATTTCAATAATGCATGAAAAATATGATCATCAAAATACTCAAAGAACAACTGGATTTATCCAGATCAAAAAAACACCAAGACTAAATATTCGCTTTTCCAATTTTACAGTTCAGTAATAATAAGCGTGAAAATACATACGGTTATGCCTTGCCAGTAATAATTACACGATTTCTTAATCGTGCTTCAATATGATCATGGCATGCTACAAGATACAATTAATGATCAATCAATCAAAATACGGGAAGACTCCCCACACAATGAGAATTTAAAAACCAATGTGCATTTATCCACAACTACGCACAGAAATCCTTCATTTTCTGCTCATCTTTTCATTTCACTTACTGCGAGGCTTCTTCGTAGGTGAACACGACGCCTTGCTGCGCCAATGCTTGCAAATTCTCTTCGGAAATGTAAATCGTACCGTCCTCGCCTTGTGCTTCAGCCGCCATGGCCAATAACATGCTCGGATCGATGACCGTATTTCCTGAATCTGCACCCGTCGTGGCAACGGCCGTTGCTGTACCATCGCCCGAGGTGGCCTAAAAAATGGCCTTCGTTATTCTCAGATAATAAAGGCAATGTAATGCGTACTCACCGCTATGGTTCCATCTTGCAAAATCAACACCTGATCCGCATTCAGCCCTTGAATCGGGTTTCCTTCTTCATCCACCAATTGGAGCTGGCTAAGATCCACCACTTGACCGCCCATACGTGTTGCAGCGTCCAATAACTTCGCCGCGTCCACTTCCGTTGCGCCTGATCCACTGACGTCCATTGGTTCGCCGTCACCGGTTACTGCTCCGGCTGCTTTCGAAGCGTTGGTTCCAGACGCCAATGCACCGCCACCTGCCGCAGCTGCAATACGATCATCGGCCGTTGCGTCTTGAGCCACGCCGTCCGTAATAATTGTTGCTTCTAATAAACTGCCGCCTTTCTCCCAAACCACCACGTATCTAAAAACACAACTTCCGTCAGATCCAACGAAATCCATTGCTGAACAGAAATACTTACTGAACATCCGTATTCTTCGTATGCGTCTTGACGTGTTTCGCCAAATGTTGACGTTGCCTGAATTTCTTGGGACAGCTTCCACAATGGAACGCGCCTTCCTCGTCATGTTGATGAACCAATAAATGCTGACGCAAATTGGCCTTGCTGGAGAAATTCTTGTCGCAAATCGTGCATTGATGATCCCGAATACCAGCGTGGGCGTTCACGTGCGTACGCAGATGTTCCAAACGCGAGAATTGTTTCAAGCAGGATGAACATTGAAACGGTTTGATGCCTCGATGAATTTTCAGGTGCACCTGAAAAAATAGTAAGGTTAGCAGCATGTTTTGACGTGCAGCAGCATATACTTACGTCCAAATTATTCTTCTGTGCAAATGCACGCCCACAATATTCGCAACTGTGCGTCTTCTCGGCAGCTGCTGGTCCGTGTTCCGATTTCTCATGAGTACGCAAATTGTGCTTGAATCCGAATACCATCGGGCATTTGGAGCATTTGTACGGACGCTCCCCGGTGTGAATTGTACGATGCGATTTCAAATGAACGGCCTTGTTGAATGCTTTGCCGCAAATATCGCAAGCGAAGTCCCGAGTCTGAAATACGAGGTTCATATAAATTTAGCTGAATCAAGTATCAATAAACTCTTACTTGAGTATGGGTCATCATATGACGACGCAGAAATTTCTCGTCGATGAACTTCTTGTCGCATTCGGTACATGGGTAGATCTTGCTGCCGTGGATTCGCATATGCTTGGCCAAATATTCTTTCTCGTAAAAGCCCTTCTGGCAAATTGGACAGATATGTTCTCGTTGCTTCGGAAGATGCTTCGCTTTGATGTGGACGTCCAGACGAGTTTGAGTCGGAAATCCTTTCGGGCATAGCGAACATTTGAATGGCATGCGTTCCATGTGCCAGTTGAGGTGTTTGACCAAATTCTCTTTCCATTTGAAACGCCTCGGACAGTATTGACATGGGAACGGCACTTGATCCGTGTGGACGATCTTGTGCTTATCCAAATATTCTTGCTTCGAGTATCGCTTCTCACAGACGTTGCAGGCGTAAATAGCCGAAGATTTCGCAACTGCTGTCCCGGTTTGCTTCTCGCTTGCATCAGTCTAAAATATGGAGGACATTAGATCTCCCTCTCAGATGCCCACAAACAAACTCCGTACCTCTTCAGTTCCATGTTCATCCTTCGCGTGTTTATGCAAATCCGCCGCCAATTCGAATTCGTTGCCGCATGTACCACATTTGTGGAATTGTTGTCCTTCCGCTTGACCATCAGCCGTGTCTTTCCCAAGTGCCGCATCACGCTCGTTTGCCGCATTCTGTTCTTCTACTTCTCGTTGCTTTTCGGCTTCCATAATATCCCAATCTGGTTCCTCTTCGTCATTCTCATCCAAACCACCGCCTAACTGAGCTGGACTGGATCCTGGTATTCGAGGTCCAGCGGTACGCAGATGCAGCTGTTGTTGGCCGCCTTGACCAACGCGAGCGTGACCTGAAAAAAGGCCTTATGTAGGTTCATATTGAACTGTAACAGTACTGCTTACAAGTCACAGCTTCAGAGAAACCAGGCATTATGCCTGGCATAATACAACATGATATCTGACAATATCAATATCATGCTGTCAAATTGCCAGGGAACCGAGGCTGATCAGACTAAGAAAAGCACTCACCTCCAACGGACGATTCATAATCCAATTCTTGCTTGTGTTGCATACGTAGATGTCCTTGGAAATGCAAATCGCTTGCCAAATACAAATCGCGATTGCAATAACGGCAGAAGAATGGACGTTTCTTGGCGTGTGCCATTTCCTGATGACGTTTCAGATGATGATCGTGGGCGAATCGTCGTGGACAATTATCGCATTGAAATGGCAATAGGCCAGCTTGGGCGTTTCCTGAAAATGATTAGTATCAATAATAATACCGCAAATTTAAACATTAGAATGATTTTACCTCTTCTAGCAAGCTGTGGCATCATAGACGGTTGCGTTCGAATTCGAGGTCCAGATAATTGAGGCGATATTTGCGATCCATCGCCTTGAATATACGTAACGTCCATCTCTTGACTATCGCCTTCTATCATTCTTGGTGAATCGGCGTATTGTTTCTGAGCCATGGCTTGACGACGATTGGTTGCGGCCGCGTTCAATGCCGGCGAAGCAAAGCGATCTCCAGCCACACCGGTCGATCCATTGTTCATAAGTATGGGCGATTGTTGATCCGAAATCGGCCGTCTGGCGTATTGATACTTCGATGGCGAAACCAATTGCTCTTCTCGATCTCGACGTCCGCCCAAATGTTGATCATGGTCTGCTCTGGCCGATTGACGCACAGGTGAAGTCATCATTGGTTGTTGCTGTTGAACCATAGTTGGGATCGGTTTGGGAGCGGTCATAATTGGTGCTGGTACTTGTAACTGTTTCTGAGTCGGCGAGAATCCGCTTGAACGAGTTCTGGTGGCTGGCGATTGCGAATATCGTTGATCCAAGTGCGATTTTGCCATTGAAATATCCACTCTAAAAACCGGACGTTAAGATTCTGCATCACAGAAATAAAATTTCTTACCCTGTAGTTCCAATGGACTCCACATTCTCAGCAGGTACCACTTCCATTAACGAATTTGCATCGACGTAAGCACCAGCAGCAGCATTCGGATCTTCCTCGATGATATAAATTTGACCATCTTCGCCTTGAATGTATTGTTGGCCCTCCGCCAATTGAACGACTTGAGCGCCTTCCAAATTTTGTAGATCGATGCCAGCTTCGGCCAACTGGTCGGCGGTCAACTGAAATAATACACTTCCTTAGCAGCATCCAAAGAAAATAATTATTATACATACCGTAATCGTATTTCCATGTTCATCAATCAGTTGCGCCGTTCCATCCGCTGATTGTGCTAATAACGCCGCTAATTGGGCCGGATCGATGTCCAAAACTTGCGTCTCTTCACCTCCTTCCGCAGCTGAAAAATGAGACATTGGTCAGTATCACATATACCACAGGAATCGGTACAAAAACATTCCAAAAACGCTGAAAACATACCTGCTAAACCAGCCGCTTGTTCCTCGGCCATACTGGCAGAAATACCGTGGCTATTTCGTCTGATCTCGTATACCGAATCCAGATAAAAATATCGACAATCGAGTTGACAATGGTCTCACTAAAGATAGCCATATTATAGGCTTGGAGGATATCAGGATTTGCAATGGTCAATAACTAAATAATACGTATGGAATTTAGAAAACTTGATGAAAATCACTGATTTTCCAGCACTAATTTTCGATCTGGCGCGGATATGGGTAGTGTATTTTTCACCCCACCGCAAACGCTCATTCCATCTAGTATCTTGAAAATCCAACGCCAAATGCAGTGCGCGAAGCAATGCATAAAAATATTGGGCACATTTCCCAAGATTTGGGAGGATTTCCCCATAATAAAATTCACTTAAAATTTATTCCCGACCCGTCCCAATATTTGCTAAATTAATATCTGGATTACTACGGTACTAGACAGATTTTCGAGGATAAATTTCTCAATTTTCCAAAGCTATATGGAAAAATACGAAGGAAAATATCGGTTTTGCAACTCGAAAAATCGACGCCAACGGAGGCGGAGCCTAAGACATACGTCAGAATTCTCGGTTCTGATTCGTCGAAAGCGAGAGGCGGCAATAAAATATCCAATCGCAATTCACGGTTAGCAGACGCCATCGAATGGTGGCGGCCATGTTTTTCTGGCAGGCAGTCTCAAAAGTTTCTTGCAGGAAAATTTTTCTAATTAATTCTAGCAGCGTTCAGAAATTCTCAAATCAGAAATTTATAATTATCCTGATGATGGACTATGTACAGAAATTTACTGCATAATTTTTACGAGCTTACAAATGTCTATTTTGACAAATGTTGGATTTTGATGACGTCAGTGCATCCACGTTCAGGGTGTGCGGCTGCTTATATCAATTTTGGCGAAATATTCAAATTCGATATAGGAGAAATAGCATTGGGTTACGGTAGTTCGAAAGAATTGCGGAATTCATGATTCAAATGCACTGATTTTACAAAAATAAGCAAGAAAACAAGTAAAATATCAATAATTGCTTATAAATTTCGAATAGACCCGTCATAGAATTCGATCGTGATCAAACGAGCAGTTCCGGATAAACATTATCCAAATACCATTGGAATGAGGTACAATTCAATTGCTTCCTCAATTCGATTCTTTCACTAATATCCCCGTAATCGTAATCCCTCAAATTTGGATATATCTCCAAATATTTCTCTGCGTACTCGTCGAACCAAACTTTGATAGTTCTCAATGAATTTCTGAACATTGTGCTCAAACGTCCGGTTGAATTCGTTGCGTACGGACGTTTTATTCTGAACACATGACCCACACGACTACACGGAATCGTTTCCAATGCTCCTCCGCACATCCACGTCTGAAATCGCGTGATTAAAATATTGATCACTTGCGTGATCAGTGATTTATTACTCTGATCGAGATCTCGATATTCTCTGCGCCCCATATATCCATGCCCAGATCGAAATCGCCCATTGCATGGAAGTAATCTTTTCTCACGGCGAATAATCCGCCGGATATGGCAGCTGTTTGTATTGGCTTTAAATTATTTTCTGGCTCATCGAAATATTCCCATGGCAAATAACGCCAATTAAAATTCAGCCTCCAATCGAATCCGCCTTTGGCGATCATTGTCGAACTGTAGTTGAAATCGGTCGGTTCGATCATATCGACGATCGGCGATAGGATTATGTTTGATTTTTCCGATATCCTTGATAAGAGAGGTTCTAGCCAAACGCGATTCACTTCGCAATGGCTATCCAAGAAGACGAGAACCTGAAATCATGGATTTTAGATCTATGATTAAAGGCACGACGAATTTTTACTTCTCCTGTAGCCTTGTATGCACCGTGAACTCTACATTGGATCAAGCCCAATCGATTTTCCGTCCTGGATAATTTGATTTTATCCATCGGCCAATTACGGATGTGGCCGAATTCATTCAGATACGGCTGTAATCGCATGGCTGAAAAAACCGGTTCGAGTGCCTGGAACCGATGCTAAACCATTGCACGCACCTGGATCACTCTGATCATCAATCAATAAAATCTCTTTGATCAAATTCAAGGGGGTTCGATCGAGGATACTATTGATCATGCGTACGAGAACCGATAATGCTTCGTTGAAATAGCATATCACAATGCTGGTCGATGGTAATTCGTGTACATTGTAATCGATTTTTGTACACATTTCGTGCCTGGTATCCGGCACGTCTCTCCGCGGACCGATTTTATCACTGATCAATACGTCGAAAGCGAATTTCTCATAACCGAATTCAGACCGAGCCTGTTCGCGGTCCCCGTTTGCGGTGATCAGCGATGTGTAATTGCTGAATTTTCCTGCACTTTTGATCCAACGATCGAGGCTAGAAATTGCGCAATCCGTGCATGGACGCTCCTGAGAGCGGTTACAGTACGCCCGCTTACTTTTCTTCAGGAAAAACGATACCGTTTTTCTGATCATTTACTAAGCATTGATCAAATCCCGAATTCAAGAATGTATAAAAATTTGAATCAGCTTCATGCTTGCAATTGCACGGTAAGAATAAGCCAGCCGAAATTAATGCCAGAATCAACATTTCGCAAAAACTGCGGAAATCTAAAACAATGTATGCGAAAGTGAAGAGAAATTTTCCAAATCCAGTCTTCCGCCCAAAGTATCCATGTCTTTACGCATGCGTGGAACGAAGTATTCTAAATTTTTACACCCCTCTCTTATTTCTTGCTCTACTGATCCAAATTCCATTTTTATGGTCGCCCACAGAAAGGCCAATTTGATGAATGACTTTTATGTATCGTTTAAAAAACCCCATATTCAGTGCGTGAATTAGGCTAAGATGGCATTGAACTGGCTTTTTTTATTCGTCAAGAGTGAATGCATTGCCTGAAATCGCTTTTTGCCTGCGATAAAGTCATTTTGAACTATGCATTTCATAATGGTCAGAATAGTCAAACTTTCTCATTCAAGCTTCCTTTAGCTTCGCCGCTTCAAAACGGAATTCGAGTGTTTTTGCGAAGCGAAGAACAAGCAACCAACTCGACATTTTTCGAGTACATTGAATAAACTGGACATTTGTCAATACTTGGTAAAAAGCATTTATGAAAACAGCAAATTCAAATGCATCTAAAATTACGTATTATCTGCTAACATAATTTCAATCCAGTATTTTTATATCTATCCTCGAAATCGGCCGGTGCGTCTTTGATCAGCTGACCATAAACGGCCATTTCTCCTTTATAACATTGGAGTAGCGTATTATTTCCCAGGCGTTTCATGCATCCGCCGTCCAGCTGAACCGGCCCACCTTGGCCATCGTAAATGCATTGCACCGGTCTTTTAGAGACGGATTTCGAATCGCCTTTACATTCGTGGACATATTTCAGCTCGCCCTCGCCTTCCGTCCAACGTTCGCCGAATTTATGCCGAGTTTTATTTCCAGCGGATTCGACGCAACCGACCGGTTCGCGAGTGACCGATTCGTCCGTATTTCGGATGCATTTATAGACGAAATCGCCGAAAATCATCTCCTCGCCGACGGGATACTTTTTACCGGCTTCTAAGCATCCGACCACTTGGAGCCGTAATCCGGTCGTACCTTCGCGTTGACATTTGTACCAACACGATTTCGCTTCCACGTCCACGTCCGTATCCGGCGCGTATTCTTTGCCGTCTACGATGCAAGCCTGAAGAAAGGGCGAAATTGCGCAATTTTTGCATTGCGACTTGGTGACCCTGCCAAACGCGCATTAGGCACTGTCATAGGAATTTGTTACAAAATGCGCCAAATTCAAAACCGTCGGTAAAAGATCTATATTCAAATTTGGCTCATTTTGCCAGCCTCTCTCTCTAACCTGAGGTTGAAAATAAATCGACCCATCTCCTTTCGTGAAACAATTGTAGACGAAATCTTTCGATTTCATCGTGCCGTTGGCTTTTACGCGGTCTCCGCTTTCCGTGATACAACCGCCGGCTTCCAAGATCAGATTATTGGGCGCTTTTTGCGTGCACGTGTACCAGAATTTCTCCAATACATAACTATCGCCGGGTTGAATTTTATTGCCTTGTTGTTGACACGCGACCGGTGTCAAATGAATGGAATTCGTATCGATTTTCTTACATTCGAATACGTAATAATATTCGGGTTTCGTATACGCGGATCCGATATTCACTTTTGCGCCGTCCGGGCTCGAGCAAGCCACCGGGACATACGCGCCTTGTTGGCATAAAAAATATCCAGCCGATAATTGCTTTTCTTGACCTTCTTCAGTGCACGATGTGGGCATTTGACAGAAAATCAGCTCAGAATATCCAATGGTCAGAATGATCAGAATGAACGCCCTCATTTTCCACTCTGAACTGAACTGTTGCTCAGCGAAAGCGGATTTCGAAATTATGCTCAACTTTTTTCCACTTCGGATATTTTTAAGGCGGATATGATAAGTGTTTGACTAGACGATGCATCGAAAATGCTTCAATTTTCGAGTGGATCTTGGGGGAAAAAAGTACTCGTCTTTCGCATATTCCGAAAATAATGGTGTCTGGTTTTTGACCTTGTTCTCGCTATCTTATTTTGTGCTATTTCGACAATTTGCATGGCAATTTTGTGGCAAGGAAGCTGTTTCATGGGTCCTGAAAATAGGCATCCCAGGATTGCATAGAACCAATATTGATCGATCAGACATATCGATTTTGTAAATAGATCAGAAGGTGATCACTAGGTTTAGCATTATCGATTAGATCAGAAAGCATATTCCTACTGATCTCTGCTATCATTTTAATACAGAAATTGAATATCGAAAATACAAGGCATACTGTAACCGCTGAAATAATGCTCAGAAGCAGAATCAATTACAACCACAAAAGGAGAAGAATTCTCCTTATTTTTCAGCCGAACAAGAAGTGTCTCATCTCATTTCCTTTAAAATGCTTCTTATCAAAATTACGTCATGTCAATATTGATAAGAAAGTGTGGGCAAATTTTGCGTATGCCAACTCAAATCAAATTTTTGGCATCCGCTTTGAGAAAACTTGCTTCTTCGTTTAACAAATGGCATCGAATGCAACTTTCGAAATTAGTTCCGACGAAGATTCGGGTACTCCGAAAATGTCCCGGTCAAAACCATGTTTGAATTTAGACTTGGCCGGTCCTAGTTCCAGGAAGAATTCGCCGTACAGTAGAAAATTCTGCTCCCTGACACCGGTGGCCGAAGTGGCGCCGAGGATGCCATTCGAGGACGATGTATTCGAATCGAGTGACGAAGATCATTATCATACCGTCCGAACGGTGGTCGAAAAGCCAAAGAATGAACTGGCTTTATCCGAACCGTCAACTTCCAAAGACCACCTCAAGGTTAAAAAATTGACGCCGGCCGAACTTTTGGTCACTTTGTCAGAAAGGAGGCGGAGTTTGAGTGCTGCGGTAAATGAGAATTTTTTACATTAACAACGCTTGCAAATGAGGCCGTGGCAAAATGCCTGGGCATTTGGTACAATCGACCATGCTGCATCGCACGGTCATGCTTGTACATGATCTTTCCTAGCCCGGATAGATGAACAGTCAAAAACGGCGTCACCAATGAAATCAGCATAGCTAATTACACCATTACAGTACCCCTCATTCACAGGTGATCGAAAACATCAAACGCAAAAGCGTCTCTAGTAATACGTCGAAACGGAAAAGCCCGGCCGACGAGAACGTGGACCCATTGCGAGCCAACGTGCAACTGTTTTCCGATTGTTTGAATTTGATCAAACGGAATCAACGTCAATTATTGTTCAATATTTTCCTAATCATGTTGGTCGCCTTGATTTTAACTTCCATGATCGTATTCGCCGTTTTCGCACCACCCACGTCGCAATTCGAGATCACATTAACTTCGTGGGCCACATTTTGGCCGTTAGATATGCGATTACGCGTTTACCGGTTGGGCAAAAGTCACCATTCATTGACGTTGAAATTGGGCGTTTCCGATCCGCCGTTCACGAGTAGAACCCCGTCGTATTGTTCGTGTTGTACGGGAAATACGCCCTCGTGCGAACGATCGGATCAGGAACGTTGTTTTTGCTTTCATTGGCGTTCGCACGGGAAATTGTATATGACCGCGTTGAAGACGATTCGTGACGCGAATACGAATTGTCTCTTATTGGAATGGCGGAGTTCCAGTCGCCAACGAGTGGACGTAACCGATTGTTTTCGAATTTCCATTTCCGAAGGCGTATATTGGTACGGCGGTACGTTGACCGGCGTCCAAAATTGGCCGTTGAATATCAATATAACCGATACGCCGTTCAAGCAATTTATACTCAACGATATAGAATCGGATCCGAATGGATTTTACGCCGTCGGACAACCCGTGTGGGTTTCGAATAATGGATTTATGCTTATGCCCAGTTTGGATCATCCTTTTTTGGTGAACAAAAGCAATTCGGATATTTGTCTGAGATCCAACGATCTCACCAATTCGCCGTTGAAATATATGATTTGTACTAGCGATGATCCGAGAACGTATACGATCAATATCAGTACGTTCAATCGATACGTGACCGAATCGTATCCGGCGGTATCGGAAATCAATAAATCGATTAGCGCAGAAATCATAGGCACAGCGTTCGTAAGCGTGGACGCGTCTACCGTAACCGTTGCTGAACTCGAGCAAATCCAAGCGAAAATGGCCGAGAATAAATTCACATTCGGTCTCGTGTACGAATATTTGGATTTATTGAACGATACGATGGCTTCGAATTTGATCCGAGTGATCAACGAGACTCGTGCGGATAGTTTCGTACAAGTAGTGGAAGTTAGTAATTTCCTAAGATTCTATCATTTGGAAGGGATGAATGGAGAGAAAATGCAAGAATTTTGCGTCAGGCAATCGTCCAAAAATACTATCGGTAAAATATTCTCGTAAATTTCACGACATATTTGCACATGCAAGTTTTTAGGCGTCTCGAAATGGCGAGACCGGATTTTCGCGTGCCTCGATTTCACTCGAACCGAAGTTATCGATTGGTATACGAAATTATGCGCTGATCACGCCATCAATAAGGTGATCGATTACTTATCATTCACCGGCGGCGATGCGAGTACATTACCCATGTTCCCGAATTTGAATTTATCCAATACGCAAACGAATTTCTATTCAACGTTTTACGCGCGTACTGTAACCGCTATCCCGAGAAGCTTATTCCTGGAAGTGGCTTACAATACGCACGAAATTACTGATTTATATTTGAATATCCCAATATCACCGTTGAATATCCGATCGATAATCCCCTTATTATTGAGTATAAGTATGGAAGGATATTCGAGATTCGCTTTGAATTTGATCAATTACACAATGCCCGAATGGCCGGTGGCTAATACGCATTCACTGTATACATGGCTGGAATTAGCCATGTACAGCCCCGTATTTCGAATCCCGTCCGCCGTTTTAGAATGGCCGGGATTCAACGATATTATCATACGATATAAACCGTATCGCGAACAAGTGATCATGAAACATTATCGCAAATCGTTGCGTAAATATTTGACTCAAGGTCAACCCGTGTTCAGACCCATTTGGTGGACTGATTATTTGGATTACAGTCGAGGGAAATACGCGTCGGACGCGTCCAAGATCTGGAATAACGATCGTCAATTCATGATCGGCGACGATCTACTCGTTGCCGCCTTCCTTCAAGTCGACGGCGTGGATAAGCCCATTTATTTACCGCCCGGACGTTGGCGGAATCCGGAAACGGGCAAACCGTTGGACGGAGGTCAGATAGTTTATATTGATAATGATAAAAACGTAGCATGTTTCGAACGTATCCATGATCTGAGCACGAAATCCGCGACTTCGACTATGCAAAATTCGAATATAAACGCATAGATGGATGTCTGATTATGCAATATAGACCATGCAAAAAGTTGCACCAAATTTCATCTCTCTCTCAATTCAGGATAAACGTGATCTAAATACCATTGAAATGATCGGCAATTCAATTTTTTCCTCAACTCAATTCGATCGCTAATATCACCGTAATCGTAATCTCGAGCGTGCGGATGGATTTGAAAGAATTTCTCCATATATTCATCCAACCAAACCGCGGCCGTTCGCAAACCGTTTCGCATCAAAGTGAGGCTGGAATTTTGCTCCTTATACGAATGGGAGGTGCGAAAAACGTGCCCGACTCGGCTGCATGGAAGCACTTCGATTTTACCACCGCATGTCCAGACCTGAGAATTTGCGAATTACAGCTTTCTGCTGGATTTGATCCAGCGGATCTTTGTTATTGCATGCATGCGTGTAAGCATATCCAGCATAATCCGCGGATTACATATATCCAACATTAATCCCCCGTACCCGAATGGATAACTCCACATTTTCAGCACCCCAAATATCCATGCCCATATCGAAATCGCCTAAATAATGAAAATACGCTTTCCTGATGGCGAATAATCCGCCACTCAACGCGGCCGATTGGATCGGTCTCGTGTAATTGTCCGGATCATCGAAATACGACCAGGGGAAGTAAATCCAATGAAAGCTCATATCCCAATGGAAACCGCCTTTAGCGATCATGGTCGAACTGTAGTTGAAATCTTTCGCTTCGATTATGTCCACAATCGGAACTACGATGCTAAATTCGGGGAAAAAATACGGCTGAATTTTTGCTTGTGATTGAAAAAAGAAGCCCGCCTTGCCTTTCGGGAAATTCCAATAATCTGGATAAAAGTGGTTCTAGCCACATGACGTTCACTTCGCAATGACTGTCCAGAAATACCAGCACCTGAAAATTTTCAAGTGATTCACGTGATCGCGATACGATCGATCATTACTTCGGATTCCGCTTTACGAGCACCATGAACTCTGCATCTGATCAGCCCTAATCTCCCGTCGGTCCTGGATAATTTCACTTTCTTCATCGGCCATCGTTTTTGACCGTATTCATACAAGTACGGTTCAATGATCATTTCTGAAATTTTTGTATTAGCATACTGTAGCCGATACCACAGCCAACGCGCTGACCTGGAATACTCCAATCATCGATCAGTAGAATTTCGTGGAGTACATTTTCCGGGGTCCTTTCCAGAATGCTATTGATCATTCTGATCAAGACTGATACGGCTTCGTTATGATAACATATCACGATACTTGCGGATGGCAATTTCTCGTCGTGCGTCCGATTCGTGCACAATTCGTGCCTCGTATCATGCACCGATCTCGCGGGACCGATTTTATCGCTGATCAGTAAATTATACGCGTAATTCCTGTATCCCCAAACGGATCGATTGTGTTCGCGTTCATTTTGCATTGTGATCAGTGATGGATAATCGATAAATTGCTTGCTCCTTTCTTCCCACGCGTCCAAGCTGAAGTATGCGAAAATTGAGTTCGATGATGGCTGAAAACTATGCGCGTACTCTTCTTCGGGAAAAATCAATTCACGCTCAATATGATTGGCATTGATCTCGTGAAAATCCAAATCACTGATCAGCCTTCCGATATCCATTCGGAAGCCATTGATAAGGAATTCCTTGGATTGACACACACCAGATGCGCATGCATTTTTGAATAAAGCAAAAATCAGCACTAACGTCCGAGAAACCATGGTGGGCAAAAATGAGAAGAGATTCGAGTCGAGTGTGCATTTTCACAGTACGCGACCTTATTTCAGTAAATGCGATTCTTCTGTCTGCCTTTTTTCAGTGGAGTATGAAATTGGGCCAGGCTCAAAATTGTAAAACGAGTTGTGCATTGCACACGTAAATTTCACTTGGAAAATTTGGCAGTTTAAAAAATCAGCATTTTATGGCAGTTTTCGCATGAATGCTTGCGGAAAAATGCCTGGAACAATGGCTGTGAATTGGTGTCTGTAAATTCAATAAACAGGTTAATGGATGTGATGCTTGATTCTGCAATGTTAGAGCACCAATCAATATCGAGATCGATTTTTTAAACTTCAATGGTGGTTATCCTTTAGCACATGATCTTTGCTCAACGATTATTTTACAAGAAATAAAGCAAGGCCAGGCATGTGGATATATTTTCCTGGATAATCGAACACGCTCTATCGATTGGCGTCGTCGAAACTTATCGATCACGCTTGTATCAGAAATCGATATTTCTGATCAACTTTTCAAATATGCATCATAGAGGAAATCTAATGACACCAAGATGATTAGCGTGTCAAACTGTCCCAGAAAACATGTTTTCCGAGCAATTATCTTTTAAATTACATACAAGGCATCGTATGAAAGATCACACATTTTGAATTATCGATCTTTTAAATGAGATTATGCGAAATGCAAATTTTTGTACAGAAAATGCGTAAGTATAGCCTTTTTTAATCAATGTCCAGTAAGATGCGATGGTAAACATATTTCGTGGTTTTTCCTCCAGGCATACTGTAACCGCTATTCGCATCAACTTTCTTGGCTCTCATACATAAGCACAAAAATTGCGCAATTTTAGTCTTGCAAGCAAGGATTCGTGTAAAATGACTATGCACTTTCGAATGACCGCATGTATAGTCACTTAACCCTTATCCAGGAATCATGGAATATGGATATGCGTTTCCTGTCGAGTACTATAATTCGAATATGCATACATATGATTTTCATTCAGCCCAGAGAGTCTGGGGTTTTTTCCTATGAATTTAATCTCAATTTACATTCCAAATTCGAAACCAAGCTGAGCTCAATGGTGTATGGGGCCAATAGTTGTTCAATTTTGTGACAACGTCACCAAGGCACTTCCTTATTTGGTGTTCCCAAGTATGGGAATCGATGGAGCAAGGGAACATTAGGTAAATGTAGCCTCAAATTACGTTGCCTTGGAGAAAGCTCCGAAGAATCTCAATGAAGCATGGCCGCCTGTCCCTGCCCCCCCTTTCCAAAGTCCAAGTGGAAAAATCAACTTTCATCCAAAGCTACTATAGCCGCCTAAGAAAAGTCAGCTGAAATTGGACCAGTGGTTCCGTTTTTTCTTCTTTCTGACTAAAATGCTCTCAGCAGCCGCATTTCGTGCCAATAATCATCGACTACGTAAAGTAGCCACTAGTGATCAACCGTTATGCGATCAACAGAAATCGCATAAATCATCCATGAATCAGAATAATCGATTGGTCACTTCCGCATCCGAGAGTGCATTGGAGAATGTGACGGATACGATTTTAACGCCCATCAGTTATTTGAGTAAAAAACAAAAGAAACATATCGTACTCACTTGGGTAGCCGTCAAAGATCGGACGCAATTCGGTCAGAAAGTTTACGCGGAAGTTTTTCGGCGTCAACCGAATTTGCAAGTCAGTTTTTTTTGCTCGCGCGTTCTTTGCTTCTGTTTCAATTTGCGTGATTGCGCAATATCTTGGGGCGGATTTGCCTTGACCTAAATTGAATGCTTCGCATGGAGTCTGGGGGGTATGGTTCAGAGCGGCTACAGTACACCCTCTCAAAATCACCGATTGCGCAATTTCCGATGTGGCCTGCTGGACCAGTCAGCAGCGGTTACAGTACGCCCTAAAATCGAGCAATTTTAATGGCCCTGACAAAATTTGAATTTAATAAGCCTAGATATCATCAATACGTCCAAAAAAACGCCCAAAAATTTTCTAGGATTATTATCCGTCGTTGCACGGATGCCCGATCCAACAAGAGGAGAATGGTGAAACGGAGAAAAACGCCGCATTCCGATGTCAAGCGTCGGCGTTCTCGGATTTCCTCGATTACGCGGTGAGTTTCGTACATTTGGACAGTTCGAATTTCATCTCGGAAGCTAGTTTTCAAATCGGACGTCGTCACGCGGAACGTATGAAATGCGTGGATTCGATTCCGCATTCGTGGTGGCAAATATTCTCGGAATCGATATTATCCTGTTTAAAACCCTATTTCCCCATCAACGATAGCGTCGTATCGAGATTACCGGTCGTTCGACACGTGATCGATCGATCGTACAAACGATCGTGGCGAATATTGCTCAATGTGATCATCGATCACATGCAACAAGGCTACGGGGATTATAAACGCGAAGAACGTCGATCGATCGATCAACACGGCGTCGCTCGAATGCCACCCATGGCTACTCCGTGTCAAAATCAATTGAAGAAATTAGCCGCCATGGCCGCAGCGTTGCAGGCCAAAGGCAAGAAGCTCTATTCGTTGGAGCACAGCGAAAGTGATATCGATGATTTATGCGATTCCGACGATACGAGTAGTAATAGCAGTGATTAAATATAAATAGAGGCGTATATCCTCTTTCCCTTTCACGAAATGGACCTCATATCCCGTATCAAGATTATTGACAGGATTAGATGAGTGTAAAAATATGAATATCCTAACAAAATAACTATACAATACCCGCTAATAATATAAAAAGCGAATATGATCACTTCGAAAATAATCGCATTTACAAATATAGGTTTATGATCCTTCCTCACCGTTGAAAATATCACAACGTCGGAAATCTTTGCTTCTCTTGTGATACTGTAGTCGATAAACGAGCCACTTCTTGGGACATAATTTCCAAATCCTGAAAACCAAGAGAATGCTTAGCCAATGATGATTTCGTCAAGAAATCTTCTTGAAGATAGTGACACGACCATCTCAACAATAAAAATTCATGCTTACCTTTTGCAAATGCATATTCTTCGTCAATGTTTCCTCCAATAAAACTTGCAGACGTTTATTCATATCCCGAATATCCACGGCCGACTGATCGATCTTCATTAAATCCATGACTTTCTTCAAACCGGGTGGCAATTTCTCTGGAGAAACGGGCGGTCCGATATGGAACGCTGAAAAAAACCTTATTCATTTATGCTCTATGCATGTGAATGCACTGGGAATACCTGATTTCTCTTTCAAGAATTGCTCGATGAGCTTCGACTTCTTCATCAGATCCTCGGTCATTGCGGAGGACGAGTCTTCCAGAAGGTTTACCTGCAAGAAAACGCGAGATCAATTCTTGCACTGCAACAGTGCATAATGAAACTTACTCTTTCTTGCATTTCAAAATTCTTCCTCTGCAATTCCGCTACGCGTGCAATCAATTCGTGATTATCCGCTTCCAGCATTGTCACCGATGATTCACTGCCCGTCTGCAATAAAATACCAATTTCAGACAACGAAATAATAGAAAAAACATTCTACTCACATGGGTTGAATGTCGATCGGTGTCCTTCTGCGCATTTCCACTGACCACCGTCCACGATGATACGCTCCTAAAAATAGGCTTTTCAGGACACTGCTCTCATCAAGTAAACTAAAACTTACGCAGCATCTCCAGCACCTCGAGGACGATTTTCTTGCAATTCTGCAGAACGAATTTCTTCATAACCTATAAAATGCGATATTTGATTGTATCGCAAAACAAAAATCAATGTGATTTACTTGTATTTCCCGGCGATCTATTTCGAGTGGATTCAGCCGTGGTGGTGTTGTCTTGAGCCTTCTCTTGCAAACGATCACTGCGTTTCTTCTCGTTTAGCAATTGGCGTTTCAGGTCTTTTATCTGAAATAATATCATCTGCAGCCGCAGCACAATGATAATGCACCAATAACTTCTTACCAGTGATTGATATTTTCGTTCAGCTCCAATTACGCCGTCCTCCTTGTCTTTGACCTCCTGAAACAAGTCAACCGTAAGTACATCAGCATTGTTGACATGCTGCAGAACTGTTTTACCTGCTTGAGCTCTTCAGTAGTTCGTAATTGAGACTCTCGATCCGCGTTCAAGAAAGCCAATTGACGCTCGTAATCCTGAAATCGATTCGCGGTCAGTATGGACCCCGTTATAAACAATGGAATGCTCACCGAACGCGTAAGATCCAATTGCATACGCAATTCTTCGACCTGGTATTCATATCGGGCTCTTTCAGCGTCCATAGCCTCCTTGTGCTTGACATCGCGTAATTCCACGTTCGAATTGAATTCGGCCAACTGCTTCTCCAACATTGAACATCGATCTTCGCTCGTTTGCAGCAGGCTCTCCAATAGCAGAACCTTCTGTTGCAATGGGCCGAGTTCTTCCTTTTCTTTCTAAAATAAGGACCCAGTGTGTTCATTAGCAAGCAACTGAAAGAACCTCCGCTTACCTGGCTGAGCTCCAACTGTTTCATTAGACCGGCAACGTCGCGTTCACGACTGGTGACCAGCTCCATTTCTCTTTTCTGGAAATCTTCTTTTACGGAATCCAAATGTTTGCTCATTTCATCCAGCAAATTCTTCCGTTTCGCAGCGAGCTGAAACGAAGCCGTACTGAGTTTCTCAAAATATACACAAGAACAGCTTACTTGATTAGCTTCTTCCAATTGTTGCTGCATTCGTTGCACTTCTTCTCTGGCCTCTTGTAATTGCCCAGATAAACAATCGTTGGCACTGATCGTTTCCTGAAACAACAAAGTACAATGAGAAGCTAATATGCAACTTCATCAAAGCATACCTGTAACTGGATTTGACATCCTTCATTCCGCTCTCGGACTTGAATGATTTGGGCTTCGGATTCTTTCAACGCGGTTTCCAGGGAAGCTTTCTCCGCAGCCGCCATTCCTTCGGCGTCCTTCATCTGCAAAAGCAGCTGATGAATTGAGAGTCTCCATTACTGCACAAACCCTTACCTCTTCAATCTGAAGTTTCAGTCCACTCCATTCGTTTAGGACCGTCCGAATTTCGGTATCCTTCTTTTCCACCATACCGTCCAACAATTTCTTGAAGTCCTCCAAATTGCGTTCCTTCTCCTCGCTCAGAGAAACGTAGCTGAAAGAAGCAATATCAGCTACTGCTATAAAATGGCACCTCAAATGCTTACCTCGCCTGCTTTCGACGTAACTGATCTTTCAAATCAACGATTTCCTTCTGCAGGACGGACGATTTCGCTTGGATTTCCTCCTGAAATCAATTTTCCGCATCAGTCTAATAAAAATTAGAAAGAAAAAACGACTTACATTTTGATTATTCAACTTTCCGATCAGCGCTTTCTTCTCTTGTTCCAAAACGGAGACCGCGTCTGAAACGAAGACTTATTGCAACCGAACCGCATTTAGTGAATAATGGAAATCTCACTTCTGGCAACCACCAGTTCTGACTCGAAGCTTCGAAACTTCTCGGCACTGATTTCCAATGACGTGGACCTGAAATCATAAGAAATGTAGTAATAACGCCAAGTACAAAACTTAAGAAACATACTGATCAACAGCCGCGGATTTTCGCAATTGATCCAACTGCTGCTCGTATTTCGCTTCCGCTTCTAAAAAGACAATACTGATTTTCCTTCCTGATCTAGTAGGATTGAGAATGCAATTACGCTTTACCTTCCGCAGCGGTTTTCAAACGTGCAATTTCATTCTCCAATTCCGCAATGGTACTGGAACCTCCGGATTCTTTCAAATCGCGAACTTGCTCCTCCAATTCTTCTTGTTGGGCGATAACCTGAAAAGAAATTAATTAGTATAAGTTCAGACTAGACTAGAATATAAAGCAACCCTACCCGCTGTAATTCACCGATCAATGTGGCCTGTTGTAGGCGAAATTCTTCCTCTTGGGTCGACAATTTATGACGTAACGCTTCGGATTCCGACGTATCCAAAATGTCGCCCTGAAATATAGGATTTTAGCCAAGCAGAAATTACGACGATCAGCTAGCTTACCTTTGAACGTTTAATTCTCGCCAATTTCTGAATTTCATCTTCCAATTTCCGAATTTTCTGCTCCAAATTGGTGATTTCTAAAAATAGAATTCAAGTCAGCAATCATGCCAAGTTTTTTGACTGCATAAAACAAGATATTCACCTCTATCCTTTCTGGATGATTTTTCTGCCAATTGATAATTGGACGTTCTCAATTCCAGTAGCGAATCCTAAAATAAATTCGCAGTCACAATATTGGCAAATTGCCAATATAAATAAATTCACCTGCATTCGCTGAAATTCCTCCGAAGATAACGAAGCTGATGAATCAGCCATATCGAATCAGTCGCGGGACGGTACGGTGCTTGAAAATTTCTCCAAATAACCGGTAATTTTACATCAAAGATTGCTGTAATTATTTCTTTTCTAAATATTATTCACGAAATTTTTTTCCAAGATTTTTCCAGAAAATGGACTTTGTTCCAACCCGCACATTCGGGCAGGCGACTGCTTATGACAAACTCGCGCACATTTGATATCTGCCACCAGGCGGCGCTTCTCCGTGTACTTCGGATCGATCGTCGAATGAAATCGGTCGTCATTGTACGTTCGTCAGTCGTCGAGTGCGGTTGATATTTGATTTCGGGGTGATCGAGAATGAGTGAACAACCAGCCAATCCGTTCTGTGCAAATGCGAAATTGGCAGCCGAGTGGTGCGGAAGCTGGCAAGAAAACGTGGTCCAGAAAATCACCGACGAATTCAACGCGATGAAAGGAGAGAATTTGGCGAGTGCGAAAACGGCGGCCGTATCATTCGAGGAAAATGCGAGCAAAAATCGACACGCCGACGTCGTGTGCTACGAACATTCGCGGATCAAGTTGGACGCCATCTACGGACCGAATTCGTATATTCACGCCAACGAAATTCGATT
>JAQIWJ010000332.1:0-23694 GCA_034695185.1 Discolaimus major
CGGATTACTTTGCCTCCAGAATAACCCTGCTCCCTGGTAGTATATAGTGGAAGGGGGGCTATACTGCACAAGTACCCGGTCTCTTACAAGCGGAATCGACTGTATTACCATTCGTCAAATCTAAACCCCTCACCACGTGAATTTTACCAATGCAAAGCGTATTTGCTGTTTTTGCCATGACAAAAATGAATGGCGTGACACAGATTGTTGGATATCCGGATTATGACAATAGAAAAACACGGATACAATAAGTTGAAAATTTCATGCTGCCAATGAATGATGAATCAGTGTATTTTTTGATTGTGAAAAATCTCTGAAGTGGACGTGCACTTGAATTTTGGATGAAATTTGGCAAATACAGGATGGTCAATTGAAAAAAATGCTTGCATGAAGACATGCAATAATTTGCTTGGTCACAGAAGAAAAGCATGTTAGCAAAATAATTTCAATGGACCTACTGATCGATGATGCGGATACATCTGGATCGTGTGAAGCAAACTTACGAGATCCAGCACATCCAGGCACCAGTTGAAAAAGTACCAAATTGCTTTTCACTTCTGCCACGAAAACTTATAAACATCGAAATTGACTCGGCTTCTTCATAACGTTGCGTAAGAGAAAAAGCAAACGTAAAATGAATTTAATCAAAGAACCTCCAGTTTCGTAAGATGGCTTTTATAAACAGACTTTCCATAGGGGGTCAATGAAATCTACTCATTCCCCTAGTGCATTGGATTCGTGTGCAAGCAAATTTCTGATGGTCATTCGCCTTTTAGCTTCTGTGCGTGCAGTGCCGACTAAAATTAACCCCTGGAATCAACGCGGGTGGGGGGGGGGCTGTTTTATGCACAATTTGTACTAATGAACGTCTCCTAGCTGCTTTCCAAACGAAAACAAAACATTGCACTAATGAAGATTGCTGAAAAAGGCACGGCCCCCGGAATGCATGCCCATGGTGAGGCTTTGAAAAATCTCATGGTGAACGTGATTAGAATGGAAAACAGGCATGAAAATTTCTAAATATGTACGCGGTCTGGAGAAAAACTGATAGCACCAGTAGAATTAGGGAAGTCGATTATCCAAGAAAACGTACTTTGATCGCACCGATCGTAGAAATACGCGATTTTCAAATTACTGAAATTTCTGTTCATCATCTTATTTTCTCTGATTTCTGATTTTAAGCCATGGGTATAGATATAGGAGACATGGTATGCATTGAAACTGATATCACCATGAGATACACCTCGTCCGGTTATACATACCAGGTTTTGAATATCTAGAATTCTATTACATAATACCCTGAAAATTTGTTTATTATGCACTACATTTTTGGATGGGTATACTGTAACCGCTCAGTGCTTCATGTTCCTTGCAAGGAGCCGTTTCAAGGGCACTTGTGAAGGCACGAGTGAGAAAGGAGTGATAAATTGATCATTCATCATTTGAACAGTCAGTTTGTGCAAAATATATTTTCACTGCTTGTCAATCGATGAAATTGATGAGATGCCCCCTTGTGCACAGCAAACCATAATAGAAAGCTCTGTTAGGCCGATTGAATTCAAATTCTTTCGCAAAATTCTGGGCCCAGCGTGCGTATGCATGGCATAGGCCCAACATAAGATATTTTCGGCCAATTTTCAAAAAATTGGCATATATTTTAGCCTAATTAAAGTGGGTTTTTGGGAATCCTGTTTGATCAGGAGATTTTCTTACAAATCGATTTATTCTAGGATCTGATCAGGATCGGATCAGACCTGATTTAAACATGCCAAAGGCAAAATCACTATACACTGTACCAATGATAAGAACGGGGCGGACTGATCTGATCAGAAATGTCGGTTTTCCATTGATCGATTTCTGGTCGATTTGAGCATCACTAGGGTCACAGAGCATGATCGATTGTACAGGGAAAGCATGCTTATGTGTCGTCTAAATCAATCAATAAGCACGAAAGTTTCACTTCGATTTGCATGGCATACTGTAACCGCTCAGATGGGAAATTTCGACAGGCTTGATTGGGCGAAATTTACATGATCCATGAGTGGATTATTGCTTAGTCGGCTACAGAGAATCGATTGACCACAAATACTTTCGATAGAACGCTTACTTTATGAATCGAACCTGAATTATCGATTTTTGATTGATCAAAGTATTTTCAGTCGGCAGATCGTAGCCGATTATATAGGTAGACGAGTATGCATCGCTTCTACTGGCTAGTATAAGAAAATTCTGATTTTCCATCCTCTTCATAATTGCCATTTTAGTCGAAAAATAAATATTGGACCTGGACATTTCAAAGATTTTTGCATTGGCGCATATCAGTCCACGCTGTAATTTGAAGCATGCAAAATACCGCAGACGGGTCATGATAATATGCATCACAAGCTGATTTTAACGCATAATATATTTTGACATCTCGATGAATCAACCATTTCAATATCGACTATGATGTCATAATCAACCCTACCAAGAAAACAGAAGCAAGCGGATGAATGAAGTAGAAAATATCCCCTTCATTTCACTTCGATCTTCAAACCATACATCTCATAGCCGTTCAATTGTTCTTTGGCCTTTTCTACGCTATTCTGATTGACGAATTGGCAAAATGCGTATCCCGTGTACCGGCCGGTCTTTCGATCTCGAACGACGCTAAAATGGACTTGATTTAGACCGGTGGAAAATTGATGAATGAATGCAAGCTTACTGAAGATCCTTCACTGCTCCAACTTTTGAGAATAGCAAATATAATTCGTTCTCGCCCGCTCGAAATGGAATATTGCGAACTGAAATAAAGGGATACATTAGCCAGGGAAATCAAAACTCTGATTTATGTCCTAATTATGCTTAAAATGACAATGCATGTCATTTACCACTGGGCATAATTGCCAGTATAAGCATTATCAATGTATAATCAGCTTATGCAGAATGATAATCCAATTTTGCAATACTTATACTATGGCATCAGATTTTTATCTGACGCTAGATTACTTGCCAATTCCGATATTCAACGCTGAATACCGAATTTTATGCCAAGCAACTTCGCGGCAGTTAATAATTTTGAGAACAACTTTCTTACCGAACACGGTCGATTCATTCCTGCGAGTCCGCCTCGGCCCATCTTCGATTTTAGATTGTTGACGAGCATCCGTCGTAACGTCGGCCGATTTCTCCGATTTCATTTCCGATGTCGAATTTGATGCGAATTGTCGAAAAATATTTTTATTGGATGATGAAATTCCAGATGCCGATCGATTAATTGCGATAAGCCACCCCAAACGTCGAGTAATCGGACAGTAAATAATACTTCGCAACATTTCGACGAAATTTCAATATAATTAATCCGAAGATTTTGTTTGATCGATCCGAACTGATTTTTCAAGAATTTTAGGAGAATTTCCAATTTCCAGAATTGTGCGGGTCCAGCAGGCAATTCTGATATAAGCAGTGCTCAATAGATTCAAATCCTGTTTAGGCGCGAAGGAGGTAGGAGCTTCAACGTGCAGCATTGAATTGCGCAATATTGCAGTAATGCTTGTACAGCGAATGTAGATTTTATCGGATGACTTTTTTAACACCTATGTATTTAGAAATTGCTTAAAACTTTTTTAAATTTGAAATAATCGCATCGTATGAAAATTCATCCGCACTCTCTGTGTACTTTGCAAATGGAAAGCAATTTACGTTGGTATCCAATCACTTGAGAAATTGTGTTTGCCAAAACTTTTAGCAATGTTGACATTGTGCATTAGGTCAACTTCTTCCGATGTTTTGGAAGGAAGCCGGAAATTGATATGCATTTTGCAAATTGCCATTGAGACAGCCAAGTTTTCAGCTGCAAATGCGGTGTTTAGAAGACTTGCTTATTTCAACTAACTCCTGATCATTGCGAATGCAATGATAGCTTATCGATCATATAATTATTGATCCAGATTTGCCGAAAATTCTTCCAGTATATCATCTGCCAATTATGCTGCACCAAGATATTTTTTATGCAAATTATTCCGAATGAATTCTATATTCGATATCCTTGATATTGATGGATTCCTGAATACCGGTTCGATCAGAACAATCGCTTTCAGCAGATATCCGCATTTACGATCTTCCCGGTATCAACATTTGCATCTTGTCATAAGAAGCCGCCTTGTCTGCTACTCCCGCACAAATCTGCTGAAATGAAATTCCTGGAATTTCGGCTGATATAAAAAATCCGATATTTTACAAATCGATGATCATATTTTCAATCGTAATCGAATTAGTGTATCATTATGAGTCGTACGAAACGCAAAGAAGCTCCGAATGGGTCGGAATTAACCGAGGTACGCCTGTTTTTGGCGTTTCAAACATTTTGTGAATAATTTTATTTAATTTCAGGAAATCCGGCACGTACCGAAGAAATTGAAGCTTATTATTCGAGAAAGGAATATTTATGCAGTTTTGGATGAATTGGAGAAAGCTGGCGATATTAGTACAGCATTGTCGGTGAGTTTTTTTTTTGCTTTCAAGAATTCACAATTTTCTAACGACGATTTCTTTTCAGCTCCTGTTCGAGATATCATCATTTTATCCGCTCAAACCGAAAGATGCGGAAATCACTTTCCAACGGCTTCTTCAATATTATCGCATGATTTCGCCAGCAGCACGCAGCTCATCATCATCATCTTTATCAACCGATGAATCCGCCTGGTTGGACGTCAAATTGAAAATGGTCGAAACGCTTCGTAAAATTTCCAAAAGCGGTTCATTAACTTCGCACGCCAGCGGTAGTATAACGCCGTCAACGGCTGCTGATTCGCCTGATGGATTGATGAATTTGGTCTTGGATCATATTGCGGATGAAGGTAAGCAGAATTTGAGCCCCAATATCGACTTGATAACCAGCTGATCATTTCAGATGAACCGGAATGCGTCTCGGCGTTATTTCTGTTGGCTTGCGATTTTCAACATTATTTGTCTTGCGATTCGCCTGCGTTCAAGAGGATGATCACCGTCTGTCGTCAGGTAAAATATGCATGATGCTTATTATCTTCTCATTCACACTGGCAATTTGCATTTCAGTCATTGGCCAATTCGCAGTGGTCGGTACGAACGTCGGCTTTGCAACTCCTGACTCGTTCAATCTTACGTCAGCGTCAATTGAGAAGAGAAATATTGGTGCAACCAACGGATAACAGTTCAACCGTTTCCATCCGAGGTGGTGCTTTGCTGCCAGTTGTGGATGATTTGGAAAGTATTCTCTGCAAATTCACCGACGATAATGATGGCAGAGTCCGTTCGGCTGCTGCGGAATGTTTGGTAAGCTGTTCATTGGATAATGTGTTGAATAATAACGAGGGATCTCTTTTCAGTTGGACGTCTTCAAGAGCGGTTGGGCATTGCCGCGTCAACAATACGAATTGGTCTGCCGTTTATCCAAAGATCCAACGGAAGCGGTTCGACGATTAGGATTACGTCTGGTCCATATCTACGCTTCAACGCCCGCTTATGTGGATACATTGGTGGCCACCGGAGCCAGCAAGGACGTCGAGATCCGTTTGATTGATCACGCTTTCTCCACACTGTGCAATTCGATGCACGATTTATCCGTGGCAGTTCGTACGGAAGCCGCTACGTTGCTGGGAACGCTGAAAGACGTTAGCGAGAAGTTTCTGGAACAAACGCTGGACAAGAAGCTGATGAGCAAGATGCGGGTAAAAGAAAGCTGCCTCTTTATTAGATGCTGCTTCAGTTATGATCTACAAGAGCTTATTTTTCAGTTTGTAAAGTCATCCGGACTCAACCGATACGGCCAACAGCAAGGCGGTTTATCCGAATGGTCGAGTGGCCGAAAATTCGGCGAGGACGCACCAATGGAGAAAACGGAGGAGGAATCAGAATCATTGATGCCGTCAGGAGCGTGTGGAGCCTTCGTCACCGGTTTGGAAGACGAATATTTATGTAAGAATCATATTGGGTGGGAGATCATGTCCAATGTACTAACGGTTGCTTATTTCAGCCGTTCGGAATGCATCTGTAAACGCCGTGTCCAATTTGGCTGCCAGTTGCCCAGCGTTCGCCCAAAACGCGTTGGATTTTATCGCCGACATGTTCAACGACGAAATCGAAGAAGTTCGCCTCAACGCAATCCAGAGTCTGCGGCGTCTCTGCAGCCACATAGTTCTCAAAGTGGAGCAAATGGAAGTCATCTTGAATGCATTGGACGTAAGTTATTCATATTGATTTCTTATATCGATCTAATCACAAGTCCGCATTTTAGGATGCATCAGCGGACAGCAGAGACGCTCTGCGTGAACTCCTGTGTATGTGCCGAATGTCGGATGTTCCATGCTTACGGATGACGGGGGATGCGCTTTTGAACAATTTGAAACGCTATCCAAGCGATCGTCATTCTATTTGGCGGTAAGCAGGATTTTTCATGATCTGATACACCCTGCACAAGGCATTTTTTAGGTGCATGAAGTATCTTGGCACGAATCACGCGGCCTTGGCTATACCGTTCGTCACCGATCTACTGGATTTGCATCCGTTTTTCGAGACGAGCGAGCCGGATTTGGATGATCCGTTCTGTAAGCTGCTTGTTATTAATGACCATGCATAAGAATCACATGGACTTGTTTTTCAGATATCGCAAAATTGATCCTGGTCTTGAATGTCGCCTCGAAGTGCCCACCTGTGAAAGCATTATTCGTTGGCCATACTTGGCGTCATTATCATTATTTACGGACAAGCAACCCGCATTTGGTGCCGAATTTGGACGTAAGTAGTTTCTTATATTTTCTGGAGTTATCCAGACTTGAAATGATCCACGTGTAATCTACGTTTCATGTACGTATACTGGTTCTATTTCAGATTGTCACGGAAACGTCAAACATTGCGTTGGACAAAAATGCGGAATTACGCATCATCGATCAAGCATTCACCCGATGTCAACGTCTTCTGTCGTCTATCGAAATGTTACCAACGCAATCGAAATGGGACGTGATGAAATTGGTTATTGAGTAAGTTCTCCTTGTTGTACGAATAGAATTTATAATTGGCATTATCCTTTTATTTCAGGGATTTGAAGCGTTTGGCCGGATCCATATCAGGCATGGCCAACGAAGACGAGGAGGAGGGTGAAGAAGAAACCACAACGATTTCCGGTTCGAATGCTCGATGGCGGACCGAATGCTTGCGTTACTCGGCCGAGAATATCATGAAAATGGAAACGTTACTGCATCGTCTCAAAGTGGACGGCCAAGGCTACGAACGTGTCTCCCAATCGTCGAGTTCGACATTATCATCGATGACGGTGGAATTAAAGGAGATTGTCAAGAGCTCGATTGTTTTGGAACATTTGTGGAAGACCATCGTTGATTCTACAACCGAATCTGGTGGCAAACAGGATATTACGGCGTTGGCATTGAATTTGCGATTACGGGCAGCTGCTGCGTTGATGACGTTGGATTTGAATGGCGACGATCCAGACGATGGTAATCGATGGATGGCAGTATTTTCGTCTACGCTACAGAGATTATCGAGGTAAGCTGTTTGGGCTGATTTCATATTGGCCTTGCATTGCCTGCTGATGATGCATGTCCACCCAAATCTCGATACAAACAATTGTCTTTTCAGGCATTCAAATGATCCATGGATATCGGAATTGACGGATTTAGCAGAGAACATGGGAAATGGCGACAAGGCGACGTCGGCTGAAATCATTCAACGCCTGAGCAACGTACCGTTGAGTTCCGCATTGAAAAGCAGCGAAACTTCGTTCACTGATTCGATGATCAGAAGAAAACGGGCGACTATTGTGGAACCGGAAAAGCACAATGACACCGTTGTTCGATTCGTGGCTGGATTAGCGGCATGCATCAAGTTGACGGCCAATTTCTACGATCTTGATGAGGATGATCTGAAGCATGTTCGGATCCGGGTAAGTGATTTGGTTTATGCAGAATGATTGGGGGTAGACCCTATTCCATTCCTTGAAATACAAAAGGCTGTTTTTCAGGTCCTATATCCAGATCAACGGGAAGAATTTCTGAAACCGCGGTTGAGCCATTTCCGTCGTATTTCAACATCCCTGTTCCGACTGAGAACGGACGTTTTGGTTTCGGATACAACTTGGTCGGATCCGGCTCGTATCGAGTTGAGTCTCGTTTATCGTATGCCGTCGGAAATGGTGAACGTTGGTGATCAGGAAGATAACATGGATCCGATGAATTGGATTAATCTAGATGCGTCAGGAGGTTATGGCGTATCTTTGAAAATGTATCCTAAAGGTCGATGCTAAGGCGTATTTGTTTATGTAAAACATCCATGATATGTAAAAGGACTTAAATAACTGATTGATTTTTGTCTGAATACGGGTTCGACCCAATATCTTTGATTTTGTCGTACTGTAATTTCGTGTTGATAAGTAAACTCTTCTTTTAGATGGTACGACTTAGAAGATGATCTCGATTTCGAGGTGCCTACGATCATTGGTCAGTCGTGCACCGTCTGGACGATGTCTCCAATCCGAGCCTTTCACTACAAAAGCTGCGTAAGTGAATTTGAATCTTTGATTTCTGATTGGTGGCATGAAGTCGATCCGTTTGTAGCATCCAAATGGCGTATGTGGAGATGGATGATCCGGAACGTCGTACCTCTGGCCCACCGAGACCGCCGTTGATCATTATCCACGGTTTATTTGGAAGCTCCCAAAATTGGCGTTCGGTTGGAAAAGCATTGAATGGACGGCTCAAGAGAAAGGTAAAAGCGTGGTGAATATTTTTAAATTTGAGTTTAACGTGGCCATGTTTTCAGGTTATCCTGGCCGATTTGCGAAATCACGGAGAAAGCCCTCATACGGATACAATGACGTATTCTGGTATGGCGTCGGATATTGGTCAATTGATCAGCACCGTGAATCCGGAATCAAATCGCGCAATATTGCTTGGACATAGCCTCGGAGGATTGGTGTGCACTTATTTTGCTTTGACCAAGGTACGTAGTGAATGTTTTGTTTTGGCATCATGCATTGCCAGAATTTGGTGTTGAATCCCAGTTTTGAGAGGTGCACCAAATTGCGCAATCTTGAAGCCTGTTGGCGTCACTCACTGCCAAGATGATAATGCACCTGAACTTCTGTGAAATGCTTCTGAAGCAGAATGCATCCAAGATTGCGCAATAATGCAATAGTAGATTGCATTGCTAATCACATCCCATATTTCAGCCGAGACACGTGGAGAAGCTGATCATCGAGGACGTGACGCCCAGAACGTATTTCGGTCCAGAAGGCGGCGTATCACAATCGTGGCAATATATCACGTTAATGAAATCGTGCCGTTGGACATCGACCAATTTATCGGAAGCGAGGAGAGAAGTCAATGAACAATTGGCCAAGGTAATCGAGGTAAGAATTCAGTACCTGTCCAAATTGCGCATGATATCGGCGTGGATTTCTATTTCAGAGCGATGGTGTTCGACAATTTCTACTCATGAACCTCGTGGAGAAGGACGGTCGGATCGTGTGGCGATTGAATTTGGATACGTTGGAGAAATGCAGAGATCAATTGACCAGTTTCCCTCAGGAGAAATTGCTCGGTCGAACGTTCGATGGCCCAACGTTGGTGGTTCGTGGTCAAAATTCGGATTTCATAAGGTATGTACTGGAATTTCATATTGATATATGAAATTATACATTGGGTATCGATTTCAGGAACGCAGACGCAGCGTTGTTCGGCAGTTTCTATCCGAATATGCGAATGAGAACCGTCGAAGGTGCTGGTCATTGGATTCACGCTGATCAACCGGCCAGATTTATCGATTGCATTGCGCAATTCATCCATGAACATTGATTGGTGATTTCGAATGATTTTAGGCATACGATAGTGCTTTTATGCTCACTTCTTTTGCTCAAATGCTCATTTATACTGGGAATGTGTGCCAATAAGAAAATTCATATGCAAACTTTTGATCTTGTCTTCAATGTTGTCCGTAGACACCACCAGAAGCCGAAAGGCCTGTACTTTTTGCTCGCATTTTCTCACAAGCACGATTCTTCAACTAAGAAAAGGTTGGAGTGGTTTTTGCACACTTCGTAACGGTTGGGCCTTGGGAGTTGATGTGCCATTTCTAGATACGCTTGAACACTGTACGTACAGAAAAGAGAGAGAGACTGTTCGTTTTCCAGTGGGGAAAACTAGTTCAAACCTAGTCCGACATTTTTCATGCGTTAGAAAAATACAGTCTAGAAAAATGGATATCGATGCAAGATTTGGATCCGGATTAGCCAGATATCGTTCGAAGGTCGTATTAGCTTGTCTGGCGGATATAGCATTGATCGCAAGTAACACTGTATTCAATCATTCCGTACGAATCGGATTTAGCATGGAATTTTCCATAATCCTATTCGCTTATTTGACTATTCTGGATAGTATGGCTATTTTCGGTGCATCCAATTCGAATTCCGCCCATATTCGACCGAGATTGATCACTTCCATGATCATTATACATTTATGCGTAATTTATTCGATGATCTTGTGCGCAATTTTGATCACGATCAGTGCGTACGTATCGGAGATAGATCGATATCGAATCGAGATCGTATGGATCGGAATGCAATTAGCATTTTGCATTGTACAAATACCCTTTCAATATTGGTTCAAATCGATGGTGCATAAATTGATCAGATCGATGATCCGTGATCAGATCGATCGGAATATCGGCGATCGTGTAATTATGATTACGAAATCGATTTTTTGATTTACGATTATGGTGCCATAGCATCCAAGATTCGGGGCCAAACGAACATAAAAACATGCAGAATTCATAATGATTCAATGGATATTTTCAAAATCACAATTTAAATTTCGCGCGTATTTTTCTTTTCGAATTTCTCGTACATGGAATCAACATGACGGATCACAACACGAACGAGTCATAGAAATCATCAACGTCATTCGGATCATTCGGATCATTTTGTGATCATCGATTTCGATTCATCGGATCGCCTGTTTCATTCTTTCCTAGGCGGCCACGGTTGTGGATTTGAGTTGTCGTCCGGTCGATACGCCTACACTCATCGACGTCGATTTTCCCACGGTCGGTGCGGCCGACATGGACATTGATTTTCCGACCATCGATTTCGTCACCGCGGCGCTGACGGATTTCGTTTGCGGTTGAGATTGAGGAGCTTGAACGGCTGATTTCGGATCGGTCAATTTCAAGCTTGGATTCTGCGCCGGATCCGCAACTTTTCCACCCGGAACGACCTTTGGTAAATCTCCCTGAAATGAGGGAGAATTTTAAATTACGCAATCAAAGATTGATTGCGTGCAAATGCAAATTTTGGATGATGCATCCAATCAAGATATAAAATAATATCAAAAAACCCATTGAAGAGATATTTACCTTTTGACTCATCAGTTGGAGATCGGCACTGGCTTTTGCGTCGGCCGACATGGATTTGTTGATGGAGACTAGGGATTTTCCTTCCATGGCCGTTTTGGTTGATTTCTCCAAGGGTTCTTCCATGGGCGGCGTAGATTTCTCCATTTGCGGTTCGACTTGTTCCTGGGGTTCTGGGATCTTTTGTTCATCGGTGGCTGGTTGTTCGTCTTTCTTTTCTTCTTTCCCGCATGCGCATACCATGGCACTCAATACCAGAGCCAATACGGCGGCCAATGTTCCAATCAGCAAAATGGCATCTTCTACGGACCTCATTTGCACGTGATCGATCGGGGCCATCGTTCAATTTGGATCCAATTCCCAACGCACGATTCTCGAAAGCACAACTCAACTGGACGAACGACCAACGAAACAATGAATGGATTCCCACCTCTTTAGTCTCCTCTTCTACGTTAGCTCCGCCTCCTGCCGCCGGCTCGTTTCTGATTGGTCGGAGGAAATCCACGGTATTCTCTTGAGTGCGCTTTACTCCGTTCGGCATTTGGGCGAAGATAAATCGATCAAATCGATCGATCGTTCAAAATCGATATTCCGATAATCACTAATTTTAAACGCTGATTTAAAAAAATATACGATAACGATATGTTCACGAAAAATCAGATCATTCTGATCATGTATTATAAAATCGATATTTCGAATGCAGACGTATGATCAATTTTGTATACTCGGATATTTTCAAAAAATGCTGATAAAAATTGCGCAATTTTATGCATAATACTAATGAGCATGAGCGATAATTATCATAGATTCCGAAATTGAGAAGGTATACTGTGACCGCTCCTATGAAGCTTGCTTTTCAAAAGCAATGAAGCAATCTAATACTAATCGATAAGCTTGATTATCGATTTTTTTCATGAATCAATCGATATTAGACAGGCACCCCGTTGCGTTGCCTTTTTCTATCCGCCGCCATTTCCTTATTGGTCATGAACGCGTCCACGGCAAAAATCAATGTGGCGGCGAATGAGAAAACCTGCAAAAAATGATTCTGGACCAATTTTTTGTACGAATTCGAATCCTTTCGTACCGCTCCAGCCGTAGCAGCTCTGTATTCGTCGTAATTTCCGGTGGTTTTTTGTACCACCCATTCCGGTTTCCCAATACCGTGATTGGGTAATGGTGGTAATTGAGTGTGATCGGAGGAAGTGATCAAAAATCCCTCCGCCATACTGGACGTATAGTAACTGATTCGGGGTCGAGTGATGGACGCTTCGGCCACGATGGTCAACATTACGCCGGCTATCAGAAAAGCCACCGCCCAAACGGCGCAATATCCTAGTTCCTGCAAGATTCTCGCGTTTGCTAGGATTGCGCAATTTGCAAAAATTGCATGACTGCGAAATTTGAGAAGCTTGCAAAAATTTGCATGATACCGAAATTTGCAAAGCATGCTAGCATGCAGGCTACGCCTACATGCGAAAATTGCGCAATTTTTGACCAGGAATACTTACGATTCCTTTCCAAGGTACTTTAGGCGATTTCGACGGTACGCGTAGTAAATGTATGATCAACAATATGGCCGTGAATAGCATGCTGAAAAAACCCACCACGCACGCCCAAACTGCGCATCCGTAGAATACTGGATAATATCGAATGGCAGCGCATGAGCAGATGAATACGATCAAACTGATACCCTGGAAAATGGGGGAGCATCAGGGTCGGGGGTATTGACACCCTGAGGCCCTATCAGGGGTACTACTGAGGGCCCCAGGGCCTTCAGACCCAGGGATCACTGTCAGGGGGTCCAGACCTGCTGAAGGGCCAAAGGGCCCTCAGACCCACAATCCCCATGGGGTCACTATCAGACGGTACCCCCTCAAGGACCCCAGGGCCCACAATCTCCGCATGGGTCCAAACCCCCTGAAGGTCCGCTCAGACTCACAATCTCCACAATCTTCAATATGCCAGGATTAGATTTGACATATCCCTTATCCACTTGAACTTTCTTCTTTTGACTGCCACTAATCGGATTAGGTTCAGCATGGACATGAGTACTCTCCACAGCTTGATAATGAGTTACATCGGTCATCTCTTATTTTTCGAATTGGTAATCGCTTTCAGATTACACGCAAGACTGACTCAGGAATATTATCAAAAATATATTTGCACAAATTTACGAATGTTTAGTAGAGAGACTCCGCCCAGAGTTGAGAGTAGAATTTTTGTACGACCAGTTTTGACGTACAGTATAACACATCTAAATTAGGAATCAGCCACCTTTCCCGTGCGAATGGAATGCCAAATTTTCTTTCACCGATTCAATTGTCACGCATTGAAGAAACGAGTCGCCCAGTTTTCGACGTTTACGAATATCCGTCATCGTATATGCCTATATTTTTCAAATACATACAGCAGAATTTTCAGTCTCAAAAGACTAGCCATCAATGGCCGTAATCAATCAATACAAGGCTAATGAGTGTCATTTGTACGTCGTCCAAAATAAAGCCCATAATATCCTACCATACAAGAAAATACAACGCAAAATTCAAATACCCATAAGCATTGAAATTATACATCGATCCCATCCCGAATATCTAAATACATAAGCTAATTATCCTGGCACCATGGAAGGTTCAGTTTCAAATCATATCGCGTGATCTCGGAAACGATTGATCAACGCCACTTGCGCGAAATCATCATTGGCATACTTGGGCATTGGTGTTGGCGTGATTTTACGTCTTCGATGATATTCGGACGAGGCGAATTCGCTTTCTTTCTCTTTCAACGATTGATTGAACGTTTCGTGACGACGTGGTCGACGCAATGGCCGCAAATGAAGCTGATATTGACCCACGACATCCGATTCGTAAAGGATTGTGAATAGACTCTCGTCCGGATGCAGCATGGTTTCTTCTGAAAAGCAAATATTCACTTAGATTCAGTAATGCCAAGATTTTTAATACGCTTACTTCTGGTCCTAATATCGACCACAGCTATGCCGAAATTGGACGCTTCTTTGATGTGTGCTTGCTCCTCGTCATCGCTCCGATCACCCGAATACGAAATTGATGGCGACGACAACGACAGCAGATCCATACGCGTTTTCATGACCATTCTCACCGCTTCGGCACACGTGGTTCGTTGAGAGATCATCAACGTCTTGTAATTGGACTGAAAGAGGAAACTTCTATTATTACAAATATAAAATGACCTTGAAATGATTCTTACCGCTGTGCAAAATGACGAATCGTAAATTCGAATTGGGAAACATTGCCGTATTTGTAAAACGAAACGGCACCTGTCCGACGGATAACACGCTTGAAGTACCAACGGTTTGGCGCCCGAATCCAAGGCCACCGCATGACGAACGTCGTTGGCTTCGTGTTTGGTGGTCAGTTCCATCATCAGATAAAATAACTCCGGGTCCTTGAAGTGGATACGAAACTTGTTCAACACCAGTCGGATCAATTCGGCGGCCGTTGTATTGGCATTGGCGAATAACGTCTTGTAATCCGTATCTGGCCTCACCGCCGACGTGTAGACACGAATTGTAGCCTGAAAAGGGAGACGACATTACTGTACATGAAATTGTCACTATTCATTACATGATTTGTACATGCTGAGTACGAATATATAGAATATGTCTCTCTAAATTCCTTCAACTATGGATGGAATAATGACTATTGGGCAAAAAAGGGGGAAGGGCATTCGTGTCACTTATCAAGGACGGCTATTTATATTGCGTGTCTCCTCGCGTAGACGACTGATCCAACAGAGCCGAAAACGCATGCACTAGAGCCAGCCGGCTGTCAACGCTCTCTTCCCCCCCCCCAACCACGATTAGGGGCGAGACGATCGCAAATGCGGCTGGTACCAACGCCTATTCAACTCATGCTCCGACCGCAGTCATCATAATAAAAGGAGGATTTTTAGTAAAAATGGAGGAGGAACCAAGGTCGTTCGACATGGTTCTACGAATTTATTATGCCAATGCAAAATGGCATAATAGAAAATCGCCCGCAAAATGTGCATATCGACTCCGCAAAGGGCGTGGGTGGGTCAATTTCTCGTGCGGATGCGCACCACACCCCTCGCATGTCCGATTTCCTCAACGCAAGCTAACTCAGGAATAATAAACTATCCAGTCAATAAAAATACCTCAAGATGAATCAAAGTAATCGAAAACTCTAAGCAGCTGACCGGCGGCATCAATCTAAACTCAAAACAGCCCCATTCCTACCCTAGCCATCAATCTCACAGGGAAAAGAGAGAAATCATAGACGAACGGATGTGGACTCCACCCGCGTCGCATTCCATTAAACAAAAGCCGCATGGGAGCGGTCGTACGAAATTCAACGTCAGATGAAAATATTGCCAACGAAAACGATACTACGTCCCCACCAAACTGAATGCCAATCAAATATCCCAGCAGCAAAAAGCACTCGGTGCTTTCGAAAACTTCGCTGCATCATTGAGAATCGCAATGGCCTACTGGGTGGATTGGATGAAGGTGCTCATATCCTATCCCGAATGGCCACACGGGTGCCAGATGGAATTTCCGTTAGACGGAAGTCATTGAATATCGCCGAAAAAACAACGGATACCAAATACCCGTCTAACGAATCATGGATCGAATACGCGGAATACTGTATCAACACAGTCATCGCGTTAAAAGTGACACCCTATAGCCATCCATGTGTCAACAATCGCAAAATCTCATCGAAAGAGACCTCAGCAACAGATCAAGGCCCCGGAAAAATGCTACACATCTAGCTACTAAACATGTTGATATGCAAACTTCAAAAGCGCTTACCGATTCTTGACATGATTCCGACGATGTACTGGCACTGCTCAAACTGGACACGGATGTTGATCGTCCTCTTGCACGCGAAAGATCATGCCACGGTGAATTCGGTGCACTGACGCTTCCTCCACCAGAACCATTGCTTCCGGAATTGGACGAATCTCCGGACGTTGACGAAGATGTAAAAACGTCTCGTAACGGTGTTGATTGGCGACGTCTTTCTCCTCGACCCAACGTTCGGACTTGATATTTTAACATATTCGAATAAACTTTTTGACGCCGAATTCCGAATAGTTGACAGCCGGTCTCTCGAGGGCGTCAAATGAACTTTAAGGCGGCCGGGATGAGTATACGTATGAAGGAGATTTGCGATCGCCTTCTGCCACTAAGCGGCGCCTCGGTCCAATGACTGACGAACCCTGAAATGAAAGGGGCATTTTAAAACATATGTCGAGTTGACATCATGAAATACTAGGCAAGGATTAAAACGAAAAATGAAGTCATCCCCAACATGAACGCACGTGATCGTCATCCGCTGGCCCCTATTGTAAAAAGGTGACCATATTCGGACCTCGATTACGCTCGAAATTCACGCTCTGCTCGTGACAATGGACAAGCAAGTGGGCCATATACGGTATTATAAAAACCCTCATCACCACATCATGATGCACGATGCAACGACCTCACGATAAAAACAGGAGCCTCACGAGCAAATAATAACACGCCAATAAAAACCGGAAGCTATCCATCCGCTGACACACGACGTTTTTTTCGAACATGACCAAACCTCGACTGTGCAAATGACAGAAAACATACGGCTAGGCCCACCCCTGCGAATAAAACCGGGCATACCAACGCTGGTTACCGAGTATTATTCCGAAATTGACAATGACTGATGAGAACGATATATAAGATGAAGAGGACAGGGCATCGGTTTTCTTCCTGCCCTGAACAACCAACGCCATATAGTGAAAGTGAACGATGAAACGATCCTAAGCAGCCTCCTCCCTCCTGGGTGACGATTATGTCCCCCAAATGCTGCCCTGCCAATGCTCTATGCAAAAGAGCACTTCAATGCAAACGAGTACCTTATTTGGACAAATGAACAGCCAATACGCGTCGACCTGGGCATGGCAAACGTGCCGAGGAAGAGAATGAAGACTACGCTTCTGATAGACATCAAAATACTAACAACAGGGGGACATGGTTATGCATTCAAAACGTCCCCTGCGGTTAAAATGAACCGACCTCGTTCCTCAATGACAAAGAAAAGAATTCCAACCGATGGACATTGGTCATTCCTCCACTGACCAGACCATGGTTATACGCGCCAGAATTTCACTGTGGGAAAACAGTTCCCTTCCCTGAAGATGGTCGAGCAATGACCGCTCTTACTCCCTCCCCTCCCAGCCAGAGTCATAAAAGAATCGCTACAGCGAACATTCCGCAGCGGGCGGTGGGGTCTTATTTGCCACAATCGTCTATGATTCGACGATCTTTCACTCGCCTCAAATTCGATCCTCCTCACGGAGAGTAGTACCTCTTTTGTTAATATATATAAATATGCTAAAGTCAAATCACGCGTGAAAGCACATGCGCAAATAAAATGCCAGCCATTCGACCGACGTCCTCACAGCTGGAAACCATCCTATTTCAGCACACGACCGCTAGGGTTCAAGCTGGCATCCAAGCAGACCTCCAGCTTTGTGCAAATCTAACGCGGTGTGCACAACGAATTCCTCAGGGTTTTTGCACGAAGCAAAATCGCCATCAAAACACAAACGAGCAACGCGCCTTGAAGAATTCGAACTAGAACATTCCCCGCGATAGTTCTTTCTTGATGAAGGATGCTCTCCGCCCCGGGAACAAATAATAGCAGCTCAACCGGGCGGATAGGGAAGTGCAAAAAGTGAACCAGAAGAAAAAAAAGTACAAATACATACGTACCACGTGCCATGTATTTGTTTTACATAACCATCACGCCTGCAGTTGAACAACCGCACTCGAAATTCACTCGCCCATACATTGAAATTGTTCACCAGTGTACAATGACCCATCGAGTTCCGCCGCAATCGTTTTTCGTGGCCACGTAATTTCCTCGAAGGCCTGAAAAGAGATACCATAGTATTTCTTTCTTGTAATATAATTTCTCATGGGAAATAGGCAGGAAAAACATAATGCGCAATGGAAGGCAATAAAACATAATGAATTTCATTATCCTAAACGCCTAATGCGCCATTGCAACTATTGGAAAATTGCTAAATGAATGCTATTGATGTTGCTGAGATATCACAGGATGCAGAGGCAAATGTGCCTCGCGAACTGAGTCTCAGCAGTAATATTCCTGCGTGTATCATAATGAGACACCATTGAATAGGCGAATCACCCAACAGCACAGGATTTTTGATCAGTCGCTGCTCTCAGGCTATTAGCTTCCAGAGCTATGATTCAAGCAATGCTCTCACCTGATCTTGCTCGGATAATCCAGGAAAACCCAATCTCGTTCTCGCAATTGAATCGCATGATATCCAATCCGTCCGACAATCCCAGCGTAGCCTAGAAAGAGGATTTTTGAGTCCGTGATCATAATAATCAGATTGCATAGATTGTAGCTCAGGTTTCGGCGCAAACAAAGTTACATGAAACTTTGCTGCTTCCTTCCCTGAGCAAATTGCTTTTACCTTCGCATTGGCACGGATTTTGCAAGAATTGCTGCAAATCCGCGTGGCAAAAGCGAAGGTTTGCCCATGTTCTCAAAATATTAAGAAAACTTACTCCAACAAAGGAGTTGATCAAAATTTATCCCGGCGTTCTCGAACCAAATTAAAGGATTTCCATAATTTTGGCTAATTTTCATAATTCAATGGATTTTGACGGAGAACAGTCATTTCCGTGAAATAAACGGCGAATACGACGATGATAGTGTTCCATTAGAATTGTAGGCTCAATTTTATGCTAATTTTCCCGCTGATTAAAACATAATTTCATAAAATTTTTAGAATTCCAGTCTTTTTTTGGGTCGACGCCAAAATTGAGCTTGTGCGCAGACTGCAACCACGTTTTGTCATAAGCAGACTCGATTCCATCGCAACGCGCGCATTCAAAAAATCGACCATGGAGCTTCAACACAGGAACGGGTGATCATTTTAAAAAATTCTCTCGACGCGTGGCGGTTGCGAAAAATTGATGCAGTATTTTTTATCCGAATATTAAATTATGATCTTCAATATTCATCGCCTCAATGGATTAATGCGTGGAAAATTTCGCATTTTACACGATATTATCGATCGATCGATTTCTTCCACGAATTTTCCTCCCATCACCACGTTACCAATGCCGAAAGTTCCCCCTCATCGGAAACGATCCGTTCGTATTTCGTACGATATTTACGATCAAGCTTTTTCATATGGCCGACGAAAAGACGCTAAATTCGTATTCACTGCGTCGTGCGATTTGAGCGATGATAAATCGAAAATCAAGCATTCCGATGATTAGTAAGTGGGGATTTTTAAAATTTGGCGACGTGTCAAGATTTGGACGAGGGTCATGGGATTTTCCAGGGTCTCCCGAGGCGGTCCCAGGATGGGGATCAGTCCGATTCCGTGCAGAAATCAATCTGATCATACTGATCAGGAACATCGATTGCATGCAGGAATCAATCTGATCATACTGATCAGGAACATCGATTGCATGCAGGAATCAATCTGATCATACTGATCAGGAACATCGATTGCATGCAGGAATCAATCTGATCATACTGATCAGGCGTATCGATTTTCAGCTGTCGATCGTGTCAAACGACGTATTACAAACGGCACGCGATCCCGAATCCTGACGCGAAGACGATCGTTCGTTCGATCGATACCAAAGTGAAACGACTCCAATATCTCGAAGCGCGCGGCGAAGTGAAACGCGTATGTTCCAAATGTCGGCTGTACATTCAAACATTGATCCACGACGTGAAAGGGATCATTGGGAAAGAAGTTACGATTTCATAGGATCTCCATTTTCGAATCGTGATTCCATAATCGCGATTATTTGCGTATTCAATGTAGCACGATTTGTGCCAATTATTTGTACGCATTTTACACTCGACTAATTCTAATATTGCACATCATTGTGAATTAGAATCGTGTAATATTCGATCGAATCTTGGATCATGGATTTATCGATGAATTCAATCCGATTCGGTGGTGGTCGATAGCTCTTCGGCATCGTCCACGGTTCCGATGGCGTCCGGATCCGGCGCATTGCGCAATTTCAACACGATACGAGCGCATGGGTCGCTTTCCGTTTCCATCAGACATGCGTCCCGATTCTGAAAAAAGATTGGGACGTGTAAATAATGCTGTGCAATTCACCGCATGCATGGAAAATTTGTGATTTTGAGATTCAAAAATACATCATGAATTCTTGGAATTCAGCTGGCTAATTTTTTCTGTACCAAAGGAATACGCGGATGAAATTTTTTCACTGCGACTGGCCAGAATGAACAGAAGCTCCGCCCATACACGAACTGCAATATCGTGGCTAAATGAGCAGCGGTTACAGTATGCCATGAGGGGGCAGGCGAAGCGGCCAATCACAGAAGAGGGCGTGGCTAATATGTACAGCCGCCTGTGAGCGGTTACAGTATGCCTCTGGGAAGTATTTCCAAATGTAATTTCCACAATGATATTTCGACTTCTGTGAACTGTATCGATTTGAAAACAATTCAGATCAATCCGAAATACGCTGGACATTAGGCGATTTAGACAATCATCGAATGTGAATGTCAGAATTTTTTGGAAATAGCAAAGAACACGAATATACACCAGGCACCGCATTGGTAAATCAAAAAACAGCCTTCACCTGGACATCAATTTCATATAAAAATATACCACCCTGACCCGCAGTATAAAAAATCCACGACCAAAACGTTCCAGAACAAAAAATAGAAATGAACAAGCGAATAGGGACATAAACATCTCCATACGGAATTAAAAGCTGTGACGGAAGTAAAGAGCAGCAAGAAATGAAATTCAATTTGGGGAAAGCATTGGAACGTGAGGATTCATCTTGGTAATAAATTCTCAGCAATCGGTAAATGCTTCTCTCGTAGTGAATAATTTCGGAATACCAACCATTGGAAAACGCCCGGGATGACGGCCATTAGACACAGCATGACGAACATGATCGACGTCAAATCGTCCAAATCCTCGTCGTCCGTCATCTTGTTCTTCTTGTACGCCTCGTATTTGTAACTGTCCAACGCGTAAACGATGATCATTGGTGCGATCGAAATAGCAGGCTTCGTGATAAGCGCGTTGAGGCCGAAAATCACTGAGGAAACTGGAGCACTGAAAAGAGAAACTATCTTTCAGATTTCTCCAAAAGCATGCTACGCTAGATCTCCTCACCTTCTTCTATGTTTGATCATATCGTCGTCGATCAGATCAGCGCACAGAATATTGGTCAATGGAGCGAATGTATGCACAGTAATTCTGAAAGAAAACGCCGATTTCAGTACATGGTGAGCAGAAAATAACTGAAATACTTACGAGTCGAATAGCATGAATGCCATAACTACGTACGAATATTCCACACCGACGAGCAAAGTAGCGAGGCCGACGATGATCGAGGCGTAGAAGCTGTACATCATCAATCGATACGAGCCATAACGTATCACTAACGGACTGCCGAGGATGATCAGAATCTGAAAATGACCACTTTCAGCTTACAGTGCATAAAACTCCAAAATTGATCATACCTGAGGCACCACGGCGCAAATCCCGTAAAAGCAACTCATCCTCCACGATCCCATTGGTAGAATTGACGCGGGTATTAAACGTTCGGTGAATATGGCTGCGAAATTCAGATGAGCCGTACTTCGGCAAACGTGCATGAAATTCATCCAGACGAAACGATGGAAATCCGAGCATCGTAGGATTTCTTTCGTAAGCTGCCAGCTGCTAGTGATGAATTCCGATTTTCCCATCGACGAATCGTCCTTGATTCCATTCGAAAATGAACCGGACGACAGGAATGGCGGTTTCTCCATAACCGCATATCCGTCTTGATGACGAGCACGATCGTTCGATTCATCGTGATCGTCGATTTTCGTCGTCAATCGCGGCAATAAATGTCCGAAACTATCGCATTGAGCCACTCGATCCGGCGAATATTTACCGGTATACCACATACAGACGAACGCAATAATCGAGATGACGATCGAAGTCGTTTGAAACGAGCCGTAATCCATTAGGCTATTGGATATTTTGTCCATAAGAAATAACACGTTGACGCCGATTAATACCATGACCTGAAAAAGGGAATATTTAGGAAAAATTGCGATGGAAAAAACCGGGAAAAGTCTTATTACCTGCATGTATTTCATAGCTCTCACTCGGCTGGTATGTTCGGTAGATATTTCGGAGAATAAGGCGCACCAGGCCAAAATGACGAAACTGAACATCCCGTCGTAAACGTATAACGAGACGATTAAATGTAATCCCACTATCCACGGCGATCCTTCGTCCTCGGTCCACGGGAACCATGGGATTAAGAAACTAGCGGCGAAGAAGGCGCTTCCGTATAAAATCACTTTCCGACGACTTCTCATCCAACTGGTGCTGATATTTTGTAAATAACCGAATAACGGATCATTGATAGCGTTCCAGACGAGGAATAAAACTTGAGCATAATCGAACCAATCGTCGTCCACGTGGTAACGTGTCAAAAATACTTTGACATAATAAAACATGAACGTCGTATGTAAAAGAGTAGCTCCTAATTGACAAATGCATACGGAGAACGTGGGGTGATGAATGCCGAGACGATTGCAAATATTTTCCAACGGTGCACGTTCTTGAGAGATTGTCATTTTCTCCGTTTCACCCGGAAATAATAAATTGCCAGAAATGGAAAGCCAAAATGGAATTTTGCCACTGCCGCCTTGCAGCAGACAATTTTTGCGTGCGGATATAAGCAGCCGTAAAGGAACATTTTTAAAATTTTTGATCATACAGTAATCCGCGTGAAATGGGCTTTGAAATTCTAAAATTTATGCCAGTAATTTGAACAGAAATCCCGATAAATTTTTGATAAGAATATTTTGACGGTCTTACCATGATCAGAAATCAGGCAATAATTTGGAATTTGCACATAAAATTTTCATTGATCATCAAAAATCATGATCATTCTGATCGTTCAGATCAGACTGAATTTTTCAGTATTATCACGTACAAATTATTTTCTGATTTTTACGCGAAGAAACACACGAACATGAAGGGCGAATTCCAACAAAAAGACACGAATCACGGCGAGACGAGTACGAGAAAATGGCATCACATCATCATCTGATCATTCGATCATCTTTGTTCGATCCCGATCCGAGGCGTTCATTCGTTGTACTTGAGGGCCATGTTCTTGCGGCGGACGATGGAATCGCCGGTGAACTGTCGCGTTATGGGCCTAGTCACGAGTGCTTCTCGTCTCGTTGGAATTGCACAACCACGCACTAGCCTCAACGCTGT
>JAQIWJ010000333.1:0-23686 GCA_034695185.1 Discolaimus major
GAATGCACTTATGCAAATACTAGGAGACAGAAATAGACATAGATAATCTTATCTCAGATCTTGGAATACTAAATACTACTGGATTCCAACACGAATGATATCCGTCCGGTCATTATGAGCGTTCGAAATTCATGTGAAAATCGAGTTTCCAGTGATTCGAGGGCGGATCTGCCATTTCAGCCATTTTCATAGCCTACGAATTTAGTAGCGCAAATATATTCTTGGTACAATCGATCACGCCCTATCGAATGATCACATTCTGATCACTCAGAAATTGATATTTAGAAAATCCGATATTTTCTGCTCAACTTTTGAAAATATGCGTGATACACGAAAATTGATTGCATCATTGCAATTAGCATAAACTAGCGGCTACAGTATGCCTTGAACAAATTGACATGAGAGCCACACAAAATGGCGATCATTCATTTTATGCAATGAGTATCATGTTCTATTGAGCGTGCTTTTTTTATGTGCGTTTCAAATGAATGCATCACATGAACCTGAATGTAACCATCCGATTTAGCATAGTCGATTATACCAAAAATCCTATCGATCATTGATAAAATCACTGATTAGAAGAAGCGTTTTCGGCTGTAGCCTCTTGTTGACGATGCGGATTCCCAACGCCTTTCTGATGACCAAAATGATTTCCATTATTCCCGTGCCCATTCTTATTTTGGCCACCATTATCTCCTTTTCGACTGGACGCAATTTCACCCGTGCTCGTTGCAACGCTATCCGAAGGATTAGCTTGCGAATTATCGCAATTCTCAGCACTGCCGTGTTTATTGCCATGCTTTCCGCAATGCTTTTTGTGACCTAACTTTTTCCCACGCCCTTTCCCTTCGCCGGATTTGCCTTCTTTACCGGCGGAATTGCTTGCGCTTTGGCTTTTTGGCTTTTTACCATTTCCGATACCCGTAGCTCCACTAGTATTGGGACCGTTATTCGCTTCAGTGACGTCGGGAACGTTTATGGCTGACGAATTTCCTGATTCCGATTCACTTTGGAGTTGACGATTTTTTCCATGTTTGCCATTGGATGATTTACTGCCGACGGTTTCGGTTGCGGAATTTTTGGGATGATGGCCATTGTTCTCATGCGTATGCTCTTGATCGTTCTGATGTCCGGAACCGGATCCAGATTCTACGCCGACATTAGCTTCAGCCGATTTTTGATCATTATTGCCATTACTGGTGCCAGCATTCGAATTCTGATCTTTGCCATGAGCTTGAGGTGCAGCTGAAAAAGCATGGTCAGTATTTGGATTGCTGAATTCGTCAATGCTTACCCAAAGATTCATGAAAGATCAGGCATGAAATCACGAGAATCGTACATAGCTTCATGATGAAGATATTCCAGGCAGCAACTGAATGGCAATTCTCTCAGAATGAAATAAATCTTCAAAAAGTGAATTCGCCTTTTATGCAATTTCTAAAGACATGTCTTTTACAGATATCCCACACGACAGCCAAAACTAGAATTCAATGGCGTACAATTTTCATCCTCCATATTTTGGTGATCATAAAACAAGATAAACGAGTTATTTTTCAAATTGGCACCACCATGAAGAGGCGGAAGTGGCCTCAGGGTTATGCATGTGGGTTTTATTGTGGGCAAATTGTTCAAAAACTGGTCCGAGATATGTTTTGGAAGCCTCGTCGAAAGCTTGATCCTGAATTTGATTCATCAGTCGGTGGCAAGAAGTTTGAGAATTACCCTGGGTCATGCAAAATTGGCACGGTTAGAAGGACGTTCAGGAATAATGAAGCCCAATGGTGCCAATTATTCAGTAGGCCGTTGCACTTACTTTTGTGTTCACAAAGGAATACGATACGGTCTCACGATACTCAGAAAAAGAATGTCCTATTCAAACATAGCCTTCCAACCTTGGCTAGCTTTTTTCACAAAAGTATTTTTCCCCCACTTCCTCGAACCATGTCGAGAAGTGCTGTTCTTCAACATATTTCCTCAAACTTGACAGATTTATGCGGTGATAATAATTCGACTGAAATCCAACAGATTAGCGGTTATATAAATTATTACATTATCACCTGGATTCATTTGATCTTAGCCGCACCTGGACGTTTGGTATTGATAGCTACATTCTATAGGCAAATAAAAACTCACTCCGCTTACATGTATCAAGTATTCAATACCGTATCCGATACGTTGGAATTGATTTCGTGGATTCTACTAGTTCTATTTTTCAAATTCTTATCCGGCGCCGAATTCACGTCCGGATACGGATGGTTCAAAAATTCGTACGTCCTCATGCAGTTCGCCAGCAAAGGTCCTCATATTTTATTCAATACATTCTTCACGTGTTCGTTGCTTTTATCAGTATCCATGACGTCGGATCGAATATTCGCCTTAGCGTATCCGTTCGCGTATAAAAATATCGATCATAAAAAGCATCAGATCGTTGCGGTGATCGGTTGTTTATCGATCAGCGCGTGTACGAGTTTCGGTGAATCGTTCTTATTCGAAGTTGAAATTACGAGTGATCATTACGAGATCACTTTTCACGAAGACGCATTGAACATGTTCGCGGTGAAATTCATGGGTCACATAAGGAACGTAGTACGCGTAATCGGTCTGATCACTTTGATCAGCCTCAATATCGTACTGGTGAAGTTGTATCGTCAAAAATTCAAAAAAGTGGCCGATTCGACCGACGATAAAAAGGCAAAGCAACGCGGAGATCAAGAGAAAATATTGGTTATTCTTACGGTATGCCAATCGATTTTTCAAAGCGTCAGTTTCATGAGTACTGTATTGTACAATAGTGCTGTCTATTTATCACCGTATTTCGCCCGCTGCAGAAGGAACGGATTCTTCGCCGTGACGGATATGATCACAGAAATATGCGATATCTTGCATTTATACGTCACCGTGGGAATCAATAAGAAATTTAGGAAGGAAGTTCTCATGACTTTGCCTTGTTGCAAGGCGAAGAATGAAGCTAGGCATACTGTAGCACCTGAGAAACATGATGGCCATGATCACTGAATCATCGAGACGACGTATAAGCATAGATTCCTATACAATCGATCATGCTCTATCACCTGATGTTGTTAAAATCGACCAGAAATCGATATATCGAAAATCGATATTTCTGATCAAGCCTGTCAATATTGATCAGATATCAATATAAAGACTATTTTTGGAATCAGCACGCTTGGTTATCCCAGAAAATACGCATTTGAAGCACCAATAATATCGATATCGGTTTTTGAAATTACCCTTGTTGCTATCCTTCAGCACATGATCTTTGATCAACGATTATTTTGCAGAAAATAAAGCAATCAGGCATAGAGAGCTATTTTCCTAGATAATCGAACATGCTTTATCGGTTGGTGATGTCAAAATCGATCGATCACGCTTGTATCAGAAATCGATAATTGTGATCAACTTTCGAAATATGCATCGTAGAGCAAAACTACGTAATGACACCATGATGATCAGCATGTCGAATTATCCTGGACAACACGCTTTTTGTACATGTATATTTCCAAAATTACGCATCGATAATATACTCGAGAATGTGAAGGAAGCTAAAATCTTTGGCAATGATCAATGTTAGGCTATCAAAATTTTGAATAATATGAAAAGATGTTTCAAAAAATTGCATGGTCTAGCATTGACGTCAGCTTTGCTGATTGTACTGAAGTACTGGCACCATTCTGTGAGATGGAAAAATGCAGACTTTGTTCAGTATCATTATATTATGCACTGGACATTTTTGTTCTACTTGATTTACGCAATTTGCAAAGTCAGACGAAGAATGCAGTCATTGATAAGCAGATAGTACGTTGCTGTTGAAAGCCATAGCATTGCCAAATTTGTACCCGCTTTGATAAGCTAATTCTTCCCAGTCCGACCGGTTTAGCTTCCAAATTACCCTCTGTCACACAGTAGCTTGTATAGTAGAAAAATTCGACATGCCAAAATACAGTTGTAATAGATTCTACGACCGCCTTTTGCGTCGTAAATATTTCGCTGACGATGATTTGGAGAAGACCGATTTGTCCAGGTGTTTGGGTTTGGTCGATTTGACCGCGTTGGGTATCGGAAGTACATTGGGCGCCGGTGCTTACGTGTTGGCTGGTCAAGTGGCAAAAAGAGACGCTGGACCAGCAGTGGTCGTTTCGTTTTTAGTTGCAGCGGTAGCTTCCATGTTGGCAGGCAAGTGCACTTTACTGTGTTTGGCATTTGGATAAAGTAAAATCAAATCAAATTCAATAATCCTGTCTTTTTGAAACTGCGGAATTATACTGCGAATGAGGCCAATGGTTTAAATTTCTTTCAGGCCTTTGCTACGCTGAATTCGGAGCCCGCGTTCCCAGAGCGGGTTCAGCCTACGTGTATATTTACGTGACAGTAGCCGAAATAGCGGCATTTGTGATCGGTTGGGATCTCATACTTGAATATGTGATCGGTATTGACTGTATCCGATCCAGAAATTCGAAATAATCATGATTCTAAATGTGTAGGTGCCGCAAGCGTAGCCCGTACAGCGAGCGGATATTTCGATAATCTAATCGGCAATAAATTAGTCTCGTGGTTCAGTCAAAATTTACAAATACAAAGCGGTGTATTCGCTCCGTATGCGGATCTTTTGGCCTTGGGAATCATTATGGTTCTAACAGGTTATAATCCCTGATTTGACATACCTTCCAATGCGTACCAACATTTTTCAGCAATCTTGGCATTCGGAGTCAAGGAATCGGCTTTTGTGAATAAGATATTCACAGGTCTAAATTTGAGTATACTCGGTTATATTATTATCATGGGATGCTTCAAAGATGAACCGAGTAATTGGAAGATCCCTGAAAGCCAAATCCCTAAACATTTGGATTGCGGGCATAAAGATAATATCACTGGATGTGGAGTGGGTGGATTTGCACCGTACGGATTCAATGGGATTATCAAAGGAGCGGCCACGTGTTTTTACGCATTCATTGGGTTCGATGTGATCGCAACCACAGGTACATAGAAAATGGTTGATTTCTTGGCTGGATTTGCGTTGAGAAAGTTCTGTTTCTTATGTATCCATATTTCGTGCTGTAGATTACAGCACAGGAAACCTATCCTTGGCCAAAAGGCAAAAGGACCATGACATAGCTTTGCTTGCCTCGGATTGATCATGATCAAGGGCGTCAGACCCATTTCCCACCGCCAGGACATCTGTAAAAGCATCATACGCCTCTTCTTTCAGGGGAGGAAGCCAAGAATCCACAAAGGAATATTCCATTAGCCACTGTCATTTCGTTGAGTTTGATTTTCTGCGTATATTTCGGCATCAGCGTTACAATCACCATGATGGCACCGTACTATCTGCTGGATATGGATGCACCGTTCGCGGTCATCTTCAAGAATGCCGATTGGGAAATATCGCGTTATATAATCAGTATTGGTGCATTATTCGCATTGACCACAAGGTTCAGTATTGCTTGCATAAATTTGATAAATACGAAATGACCATTTTACAGTTTACTCGGAGCAATGTTCCCAATGCCAAGAGTCATATTGGCAATGGCAAGAGACGGATTGGTGTTCCGATTTTTTGCCAGAGTGGAGAAAAGAGTGAAAACACCGGTCATTGCTACATTGGTGGCTGGAACGTTTGCAGGTATTATTTGAGTGTGATCGATAAAATTGGCTGATTTCGGATTTTTCAGCCGCCATGGCTACCATATTCAATATTGATGCATTGGTAGAAATGATGTCCATTGGTACATTATTGGCGTACACGTTAGTCGGAGCATGCGTCCTTTTGCTCAGGTAAAATCGATCATGAATTTTTGGAAAATGCATTTGGTGGCGTACTGTAGTTTTTGCTGCTGCAGTTGCACAGCTGATACGATACCATTTCATGATATCAGCTTACCAAGCACTCAGGATTACACAGGCTGATCCTGATCAGCTATGCCTATCACAGCTAAAATCAGCCATCCATTTTTTCAGATACGAACCCCATGAAAGCGAGAAAGTATTCATCGAAGGACGACCGTCAACTTCTTACCTCCATTTCGTCACTCCAATCACTCTCGTCAAAAATTCAAGTGCAATATTGTCACCAGACAAAATACCCAGCTATTTCTCAGCTATTCTAGTCAAATGGATGACCTTATTCTTACGTAAATTCTTTAGCAGCCTGATGAATATCCACAAAGAAATCCATATTTTCAGTCTTATGCCTAATTGGTATTGGATTATTATTGAATTTCGCTGCATCCAATCTGTTCGAAACTGCTGATTGGTGGGCAATATTAGTGTTCGTTATATTGATCGTATTGGTGATCACCGTATTGATAATCATATGGAGGCAACCGCAGAGTTCGGCTAAATTAAATTTCAAAGTGAGTTTTGCAATTGAAAGCTGGCCAGTGCAATTTAAAATGCAATGCTGACACTTCCAATGGAATTGCTTGAGCATTGAGGACAGCTAAAATTCAGCAGAATGCTGAATTGCATGCAATTGATGCAGTGCGCTGAACTGATTTGGCAATTTTTGCGGAGATAAAAACTCCTGCAATTCAGGAATGCATATCAATGCGCATTTTTCAGGTACCCGGTCTCCCATTCTTCCCAGCACTCAGCATGTTCATCAATATTTATCTAATGATTAATTTGGATCCATTCACTTGGATTCGATTTGCTGTGTGGATGGGCATCGGTATGCCTTGTCAGCATTCAAAACTTCCCTCGCGTACATTATCCTGTTCCAGGAATGATCGTGTACTTTGCATACGGTGTTTGGCACAGTTCAGAAGGTACAAGAAATCAATTTGGTACTAGAGATGGGGCCATTGAAGTTGATATACAAGTTCAGAATTATCCTAGTCAAGTGACCTTGACAAAAAATACTCAAAAAGGTACTTTGATATTTCATGGCATACTGCAGCTGAAAATGGTACGATTTCTTTTTAGAATTCGATGTACCAAGTGTTCAGCCGAGTGCACCAATGTTCGAAAATCGCAATGGCCAATATGTACAGAAATTTGGGAGTGATCAAAATGATCACAATGCATCGTATCATCTTTAGCAGTGATTTTTGAGACATCGCCAAATTTATGGTGCTATCATTTGATTGTACAGTACATGATTCCGTAATTTCTTCTGTGATATGAAGCACAATCATGTTCATAAATAATGATCAAGAAAAATCGATACTGGCTACAATAGCCTTCGATCAATCAATACACAATTCAAAATTGGCCATGAATTTTACCTTCAGCACACACGTTTCCATGAATCAAGCACGAATATGAGAAGATCAAATCATGAGTATCATTCAGATTAGTACTGATCATTCTGATCACAACATTGAAATTCAACGACGTCGACCACCATATCGATCCCTGGTTGGCGGCCTGGTGTATTCTGTACACGATGTTGCCCTGGTCGTCGGATACCCCGTTCCACGTGATTCTGATCGCCTCCTCGTCCACCAAGTGCTGAATCGAGATCGATCACGGGGTCTGGTCGTTGACACTGGACATTCGGTTCTGGTTTGTGACATTGGAGGTTCAGAATGGTACCGCCTGCTATCGTAGCCTCGTGACGGTGGAGGTCGTGGCGGCGGTCGAGAATGCCTTCGATCCTTATAAGGTGCTTGTTGACGAGCACGTCGTCGCTTCTTTCCAGCGACCACAGCACAAACGGCGATCAATACGAGAATTGCGATCAATCCCAATGCTCCCACTACGATTACCGCGATCATCCATGATTCCAAGACTTCTTTGGGTGTGGTTGCTCCTTTTGCAGCTGGCAATTTCGTCGTGGAGGTTGAACTGGTTTCTTCCGGTGATGGTGTCTCCTTTGGACGACGGGTAGGAGGCTTCACTGGGCCTGGGTCTGTTTCCGTCGGCTCTGGTTCTTCGTCCGTTTCAGGTGGAGGTTGCGTTTGTTTCGTAGGTTCAGGAGGATCGGTGGGTTCGCCACCGCAATCAGTACCTGAAATAAAGCATTGATCAATAATGCTACAGTATGCCAAATTGCGTGCAACCTGTCCTGCATGTCTCAAGAATGTACCAGCATGCTACAGTATGCCAAATCAGGCAGCTCTGATATGAAATCAGTGCATTAGCACTGTCCCTCAGCATCTCAAGAAACGCTTACCTGTGCATTCCACTTCTTTCCAAGGGCAATGTACATCAAATTGATCATCATCGGAATCTGGCCGAACCTTTTTCGTTCCTTTTCCACATTTTGCACTGCATGCGGTCTCCTTTTTAGGATTCATTGAATCGCAATTTCTGTCGCATTCGCCCACCGTTGGGCACTCGTCTGAGCCAGTTCCACTTGGGCAATATATGGGTACCACGCCAACCCAAGGATGTGGATCCGGCGGTGGATTAGGCACGATCTTCATCTTGCTGAAGCAAATACCGTCTTTGTCGAAATGACACTGTTCCAAACGAGTTTCGACGAATCCATTCTTGCAGCCCAATACTAGCGTGTCGCTGATGATATGTCGAACAATATGATGGTTGACTTCGTCAAGTTTGAAATCGAAACCATACCTCCCCAACCACGATGCACCATTGAAATAAATGGAATCGTCGAATGTGGCGTCGTCCAAACGTACCATCAATATGAATACGTCCACTTGGTTTTCCTTGGAAAACATCATCTCGACAACCGAAGGATCGAGATCCTTCTCTCCATGTCGTCCTGTATGAGGGTAAAATCCGAACCATATGATCAAATCGTAAGCGGTCATTCGATTTCCTGGACTCTTCTCCAAGGCTTCTCGAACGTTCTTGGCCGCACCTTTCATATTCCAATGTCGCCTGAGATCTCGTTGGATTTTGAAATCAGGTATTCGATCCAATGCTGATTTGAACGCATCCCAATTCGTGCCGTCGATTAATGGAAATGTGAGATTGGCTGTTTGTATGGGCTTGAACATGATTAAGCTCATTCGTACAGAAACATCCTGATCATTCTTGAATAGACCCTCGGCGATTGCACTGGCCATGATTCTCAATCCTTGGCGGCTGCTGTGATCCTCGAAAGGTACTGGAGGCGTTGACTTTTTCGGAGCATTCGTTTCCCAAACGGCTTGATCAATCACGAATCCCACATCCACCTTCAATTTCTTCGTCGGCTGATCATTACACAGCATCGAATCGATAATGATCAAGGCGAAAATGATCAGAAATATTCGATGTTGGTTAGGCATGTTGGAACTTTCGGAGGACAGGACACTGACTTGTGAGTACACGATGTTAGGCAATGACTGAAACCCTTTTCATTGCCATGCAGAGCAGCGGTGGATTCAGCAGACTTTTTCCAGCCGTCACTGGATGAAGGACCCCAATGCGACTTTGCTGCAGATTTTCTTCTCTGCATAGTTAATCAGGATGCAAAAATTTCGCAAATTAAAAAGTTTGATCGATCGATTGATTAGTTAACATACGAAACACAAGAATATGCGATAATCACTCTATTCATTTGCACCATCATTTAGCAAAAATCGATAAAAACTCAGCCATGCGTGCAAATAGATGCCTTTCTAGCGGTTACAGTATGCCAAGACCGTTTTTTCCCTCCATTGCCTTGAATAAGCAGTCGTAATTCCTCCAGTGAACTTTTTCAGTATCCACAAGGCCAATATTTTTGCTACCACACCAATATCATGACGCAATCTATTATTCTTATCAGCAAATTTTAGTTCATTAGTTCTGTTTTTCGAATGGCTTAGGACAGTGCGCAAAGTGATAAGACTTTTTGCTACTGAAAATGCCATGCTCCTCATTTGAGGCTGACAGCAAGAAAGAATGCATTGATAAAAGCATGTCTCGTGCTATGATAGCACATTTTTAGCTAGTAAATTTTCAGATTTAGCTGGAATCCCTTTTTTAGTGTGAACATTTTTGCCATATTTGGAAGCGGTGCTTGTTAACTGTACTTGTGAAGGCCTTTTTGAGGCCTAAAACAATAAGCAAATTAGCCATTAGCTAATTGAGATTTGTGCCTTCTGGAGGCGTCTTCTTTCCGATGCCATTTGGAGCTGGTTTTAAATTCAAAAATAAAGCTCATTTTAGACACACTTCCACAATGGCAGCCTGCTTGAGGTCATTTGGCAACCGCCTGATGCGTCGTAAATTCATCGAGGACGATGAAACAATGAAAGAATCGAATTTATCGCGTTGCTTAACATTGGTCGATTTGATAGCTTTAGGCGTTGGCACCACTTTAGGAGCCGGTGCTTATGTGCTGGCCGGTCAAGTGGCTAAAAGGGATGCGGGTCCGGCAGTGGTCATTTCATTCTTGATAGCCGCCGTTGCATCTGTGCTAGCAGGTATTGTCAAAATTCAGCAAGCTGAAATGCGGATCCAGAAATCCACCGCATTCCAGGTCCTTGACCACTGGTCAAAATATGTGTTTCAGGATTATGCTATGCTGAATTCGGTGCTCGTGTCCCCAAAGCAGGGTCAGCCTATGTATATACTTATGTCACAGTTGGAGAAATCGTTGCATTCGTGATTGGATGGAATTTGATCTTAGAATACGTCATAGGTGATCTCACTGATCACATATCACAATGAGATCATATAGCAGAAATTAGAATTTTAGGAGCAGCAAGCGTAGCACGCACAGCCAGCGGCTACTTCGACGATTTGATCGGGGATAAATTGGTCAATTGGTTCACTGCAAATTTGGCCATTGATAATGACGTTTTGGCTCCATACGCTGATTTGCTGGCATTGGGAGTTGTCATGCTTTTGACACGTGAGTTTAGAATGCATGCAAAACGGCAAACATGAGGCGAGTTGTGCAAGCAAATATTCAAATCTAATCAAGTCCAATCTTCTCAGAATGGAACTTTTTCAGTCATCCTAACCATCGGTGTAAAAGAATCCGCAGTGGTCACAAAATTATTCACCGGCCTCAATTTATTCATACTCGGTTACGTGATAATTATCGGTTGTTTCAAAGACGATCCTAAAAATTGGATGATCCCAAAAAGCGATATACCTTTGGATAATACATGCGGTCATACGGATAATAGCACCGGATGCGGTGACGGCGGATTTGTGCCATACGGATTCAACGGGATCATAAAAGGCGCAGCTACATGCTTTTTCGCTTTCGTCGGTTTCGATTCCATTGCTACAACTGGTGAGATCGAATTGCGCAATTTCTGCCTGTCACGTCCTGATCGATCATGATCTTTAGGCGAAGAAGCAAAAAATCCACAACGAAGCATACCATTAGCCACGATTATATCATTATTCATAGTATTCTTGGTTTATTTCGGTATCAGTTTAACCATCACTATGATGGTACCCTATTATTTATTGGATACACGTGCCCCGTTTGCGACCATATTCAAAAATGCCGACTGGCCAGTGTCCAGATATATTGTTAGTGTCGGAGCGATTTTCGCATTGACTACAAGGTGATTTTGGGTTGATCAGGAAGGAATCACGCGAGAATGACCGATCGATTTTTACAGCTTATTGGGAGGCATGTTCCCGATGCCTCGAGTCATCTTGGCAATGGCCAGAGACGGATTGCTATTCAAATTTCTGGCACGAGTTGAGAAACGCGTGAAAACGCCAGTAATCGCTACAATGGTATCTGGTATATTCTCAGGTGTGATTCCCACGGACCCGCATAATCAATCGCAATGATCAGAACTTCATGTTTTTCAGCCGTTATGGCCACCATATTCGATATTGATGCCCTTGTGGAAATGATGTCCATCGGGACTCTATTAGCTTACACTTTAGTAGCAGCTTCTGTCTTACTTTTGAGGTGCATTTTTTTCCAAATGAAAGCCGATGCAAAATTTTGTAAATCATATATTGCAGATATGAGGAAAAATCCAAAAGTGATTTACCATTGGCACCTGGTAGACCGAGAATAGCGTACATGAGAAAAGTATCTTTGGCGAGCATAGTCAGTAATTCCGATTCCGTATTTCGACCAATCGATTTGTATCCGAGTACATTCTCCACGACTACAGTGAAATATTTGACAATTTTCTTAGGTGCATTTTGAACACATTGGTTACAATAATCCTAATCTCGAAATTTTCAGCGATTCTTTTGGTGTCTATCGGTGTCTTCCTGAATTTTGCCCCGGAGAAGATCTTCGTAGAAGTCAAATGGTGGGCTATATTGATATTCGTAATTCTGATCATGCTCGTCCTGATTTCATTGGTACTCATTTCGAGGCAACCTCAAAGTTCAGTCAAGTTAAATTTCAAGGTACATTTTTGAGACATGCGATGCAGTCACAATAACCATATGCAAAATATTTCAGATGCCCCTAGTGCCGTATTTACCAGCTGTTAGCATATTCATAAATCTTTATCTTATGATCAATCTAAATCCATTCACGTGGATCAGATTTGCTGTATGGATGGCCATAGGTACGTAGCAAAATTCTGTCTGCGTTCATTGACTGACAGGCGATTTTTTTGGAGGTTTTCTCATTTATTTCGGTTATGGAATTTGGCATAGTGAAGAAAGCCACGTGTCCGTGAAGCCTAGACTTTCAGTGGACACTCATCTGGAGCTTTACAAAAGTGATGGCGTATTGGAAATTCTGTCCACTCACAATACAGCCATCAGGGCATCAGAGAATGGTAAATAATGTTTTCCGTCCATGAAATGTTGCTTGCATATAATTTGGTAGATAATTTTGCCAAGGCAAAATATCAGAAGCATTCAATTTGTAGGCACAGCCTTATCCAGAATCAATGAAGAACCTTCTGATTCAGGCGTAAAAGGCGATAAGATATCAATGTATTTGTGAAAATCGATAATCAATGTACATGCTATCGAAATGCCAGCATATTTACATCAATGAGATTACTGTAATAATGGCATGAAGATAAATATGGAAAATTTACAGTATGCTTCGTATTGCATGATCAGTTATGATCAAAACTTATAGAATGACATGGATACAGAATATACAGTTTGATCACCTCATCCGGCAACCCCTAGTGATCAATTACACTTGCGAAGACAATGACCGCCTCTTTATCAAACCTGCGCTTCGGGAAGATCTTCCTTCACTTTCGACATCCCCTTTTTTGAATTTAACTATCTTCAACGATTTGGAATCAGGCGATAGATGGATACCGAATACGAATTCACCACCGATCACTTGTGTTGAGATATCCGCCCACAGTCGTCTCAACGCGTATCTGGTTCTGTACACTTCTCTGAACGTGATGGGAAGTTTATTCAACGTCGACGCGTGACTAACGCACGCGAAATGGGTACACGGATCGAAGATCCATAATCGATCGGACGCGTCCAACGAACACGGGATGGGGGTGGGCGCATTCGCGATTTTCATGGTACAATAACATCGTTTATCTTTGATCGTCAATCGATACAAGGCTTTCGAATGATCGTCCCAAACGAATAACGCGTGCTCTTTACCGCCTTGCATTTGCGCAACGAGGACTTGAGTGAATCGAGATTCGTCCTTTTGATAAATCATCGTCTCTTTCAATTTCACTTTGGACGGCGTTTTGGACTTACGTTCCATGGACGCGCGCCAAATTTCCGACACATTCCTACTACATACGCGGATCTCGTACAGAAGACCGGGTTCTTTCTTCGCGCCGATGGAGATTTGTAAATTCTCAACCCGATCTTCGGGATCAATATCGAACGGCGTAGTGAATATGATACCGGTGGGTGATTTCATTAAATCAATGGCTTCCAACATCCACTCGTGACGTTTCGCCGTGGATTGTAATGCTAAATACAGTAATCCGCTGGTTTCGGAAAACGCCAAACTCCTGCATTCGTGCTTCAGCTGGATGGGAACCGTGGACAGGGTTTTTCGAGTGATCAAATTCAATACGCATACTTCGCTGGTCGAGTATCGAAGCGCGATCAAACTATGACCGTCGTAATCCAATTCTACGATTTGTCCTTTCCCAGCCGTGGATGTGGATAAGAATATCTCCTCGTACACGCCAATACCGTCGTCGGGCGGCGTTTGCGAAGACGATCCAGCTTCTTCGCTGATTCGATCCATGAAATTATGATAACTATGCCGATTTCCCGTCACATTACTATTGCTATTGATTGATGATACGGATGACGGTGCACTGGGGATTCTACGTTTACACGCGGCAACGTCCAGATCGAACGGGATGAATTCTATTTTGGATCTCAAATATTTCGCTATCTCGTCCGGTGACACGGTGAAGTGTAATTGAAATTTCTGATCACTCAACGATGGGATCAACGTTTCCAGAACATTGGCGCCGGCTAATTGTAGAACTTTAGCCACCACGCGGGGCCCGTCGTCGTTCATCGAGGAGCCGTGTTTTTCCTTGGCTAGCAAATTCGGCGATGACGATGAACCGCGGTGCATGGATAAAGCGGGTAACGGCTGTTTGAATCGGCTACCGTAACGGTCGAAAAGGTCCTTTTGTATACGATCCAATTCCGGTTGCGATGCTAATTCTCTCTGCAAAGCTTTCTCCACCGATTGCATGAACGTATTCACGACTTGACGATTATGCTCGGCTTCCGTTGACCCTTGCCTGGCTATTTTCACCTGAAACAAGTGCGTGTTTGCATGAGTTCGATTCCCTGAGCACGCATTGATTTTTTTGCATATGATGACTCAGGATTTCAATGTGGCACATGGCCTTTGGCCGTGCTGAGCCATATTTATGCAATATCTATGATAGAACTAAAAATGACACTCACTTGACTAATGTAATTCACCGAATATTTCACTGGATCAAGTTTATTCCATTCAGAAATCGTATGACCCTTTTTCGAATGTTCTTTTATGCTGCATTTACTGCACAACGTACGTACGCATTCGGAACACCACCAACAATCGTCCGTGTCTTTCTTTTCCAAGCACAAATCGCATTTCAATGACCCGAAATAACGAGTTTTCAACCATCTAGCCCCTTGCGAACCGCATTCCGTTACGCCGCGGCATTCTGGACAGGCCAAAAAGCTAGTAGCCACTGATGCGTTCGGTTGATTCGGATCTTGCACTTTCTTTTGACTTTCCACTATCCGAGACGCGCACGAGAAGCATAACGAATGACCACAGTCCAATACTTTCACGCTGGGCACGATTTCGAAACAGATTTTACATTCACCAACACCAGGGACTGCGGCGGGCATGATTTGCGTCTGAAACGAGGCATTCATGATTTTAGATTGGTTTCAGATATTCCAGCCGAAGCTGGAGAAAGTTATGTCTATATGGTATCTACAATTTCTAGACAAGGACTGGCCAAGATATCATTAGCTAGACAATAGTGGAATTTATTCAGGTGGTTTTCGAAGACGTGATGCAAACATAGGGCTTTCCCTACGTGAGACTTCAGAACCGAAGTTGGCAATACTAGGCCGAGGTTGATGCTAGGGAAAATGTCAAGGCATAAGCATCCGACTGCTCGAGCTATTTCTCTCGTACGGAAGCCCTGTGTAGCATATCGATTCACTAGGCAACCGGCTGTCTTTTAGAAGAGCTGTTTCAACCGACCAATGGTGACGAAGCAACCCCCTCTCATTTTATGTATACTAAAACCAATGGTAATGGATTTCTATAGTCTCTTTCTACTACGCATAACCTCAGCCGAAATCTGGTTTTTGACGAAATTTTAAAAGCACCTTACCACAGGGAGGTTTCTGGCAGAAAAACCAGTAATCTCAAACGAAAGCAAGACATCGAAAAATGCATTTGATAGACTAGTTTCTAGGATAAAAGAAGATCTAATTGGGCGTTGACAAGTGTAAATTTTATTCCATGAGGGAATTTTTCGCAAGCGCAGCCATGAGATTAGTTTGAAAAATGCCAGATAATGAATGTGTTGCTTTCTTGGCACGTTTTTTTGGAAGCTACTGGCCTTTTGCACGTCATGTTTATCGCTTTCTCCCAAATCACGCATGTTTTTGAGGCAGCTGAGGGATTTCTGAGGTCTTATTTCCCAAAATTTTTCTGCTAAAACATGTCAGTTTTGAGGCATCATTTGACAAAAATACGTCCACTGCAAGCTTTGATAAGCTTTGTTTTATGGCCAATGGATATTTTCTTATCTGACAACACGTCGACAAAGTCCGCATTTAAAAATTGATGCGTTTCTTATCAGCATGAGTCACGGTCAAAGGGAAATTGCGCCTCAAAATGAATTTGGCATGAAGTGCCAACTTCAAAGGTGCAATGCGAACTGAAATTCTAAATCTTGCAAATTTCATACGAACAATGTTTTTTCGGAAGCAAATTTTCGCAAGAAAACCACAAAACACAGGTTGCATGGTCAGCGGTTACAGTAAGCCGAAAGATGAAGACAGTTTCACAAGAAAACTGCGCAGCACTCAGCGGTTACAGTCAGCCAGAAAAATGACAGCATGTGTGCTATTATGAATAGCAATCGACTCGAAAAGGCTAATTATGAAGCTTTTACTAAATGCATCCACCGATTCAAAGCAAATTTTTCAAAAGTTCATGTTTTTTCATCTCTTTCTCAGTTCTTGCAAATTTTCAAGTTTCGCGCGGGCTTGAGCCCCAAGTCGACCCGGGGTAACTTGCCGTACGTAGACTTCGGGGGTTGCAAATCTGGGGCCACCCACGTAGGCGTCTCTTTGCAAAAATCTATTTTACGTTCGTATTCTCTTTCTTTTTCTCCCGCCAAGATTTGTAAATTCTTTCATCGGAGTTCGAAAATTTTATAACGCGCATCTCTTGTCTCTTCACTCCTATTCCTATACGTCGACGATCTCAGGGCGTCCCTGTATATTGATTCAAATATTTTGAAAAGTGATTTGCATTTATTCTAAATCACTCGATTCTTTCAAAATGATTATTCACGTCCGTGACTATTTGAAGAACACGACGGTTACCCTAGAGGATATTGGAAAGACGACGAAAGTCAACGAAATCCGTCAAAAAGCGGCTCTGGAATTTGGTATCGACGATCCGACGGCGTTGCAATTGATTTACAGTGGGAAAATAATGGACGACGAACAAATTTTGATGTACTATCGCGTGGAAGATCAAAAGGTGATTATGGCCAGAATCATTCCGAAGAAGGATTCCGTCATCGTCGGAGAAGCATCATCCGATTCAACGTCATCATTTTCGGCCGATACGAAACCGAAATACGAAGAACCAGCTGAGAAAGAATTGGAACCGGCGGAATCGGAATTTTTCGACGTTGGCGATGCGGTGGATGTCCAGGACGAGACCGGAGCTTGGTACGAAGCGAGGATCGAGAAGATTTGCAAAGAATCCGATGCCGTGGACGAACGTCCGGACGATGATGGGTTGGTCTATTTCTGCAAATACGAGCAGCCGCAGTGAGTATAGTATTTGCTAGAAATTTTAGTATGATCTCTAATTGCTATCCCCCGTTTAGATTCGGCCAAACGGTGGATCAATGCAAACTTCGTGTAGTCCGCCCTCGAGCAACGGAGAAATTGGACGTCGATACATTCGCGGATGAAGCGATTCCCGTGGATGAAAATCAAGAAAAGATCCGATATCTGGTCAATTACAACATGGATAAACCGGGCGAATTGGGAAATTGGTACGAGGCAACATTGGAATCGGTTCCGAACGAAAAGAGAAGCAAGAAAATCCTTATGGCTACGATCGCCGTCGGTACCGAAATAACCGAGAATTGCAAAATCACCAAGCTGGACGAGATCTACATAATTCCGCAGCGTCGATCGAAGAACAAATCACCGAAACGGAAAATCAAAGCAACATCGGCTAAGATTCCATTACGTAAGTTCCTGGTTCCTTATGACCATGTCAGCGTTTGCTGACGTGAACGCAATTTTAGGAACCATATTGGATTGTCTCCAATGTTACGATAATCCCAAGGCGAAACCGAAATGTCATTATTGCCGATGCGTCAAATGTGGCACGGACGACGACAACAGCAAGTTATTGATTTGCGATGAATGCGCCGAAATGTATCACACGTACTGTCTCGATCCGAAGCTTTCCGCCGTTCCGGACGAAGATTGGTATTGCGATGATTGCAAAAACGACGACACCGAGATCGTTCGACCGGGCGAATCGTCGAAATTGGTCACAAAACGGATGAAGAAGATGGCGTCGGCCTCAGCCAAACGTCATGGTTGGGGAGGAAGTCGAGCATGCGATGGCGTCGCGAATAAATGCGATACTGTACCATTGAATCATTTCGGACCAATTCCGGGAATGGAAGTTGGTACGTGCTGGCGTTGGAGGAAGCTAGTGTCAGCGGCTGGCGTTCATCGTCCGCCTGGTAAGCATAATATGCTAATTCAGTCAAGTTGCTGAATTCATATATTGATTGATGCATTTTATTTCAGTGGGTGGCATTCATGGTCGTGAATCCGACGGCGCCCGTTCTATCGTATTTTCTGGCGGTTATGACGCTGATAAAGTAAGTGCAATAGCTCGATTGCCTAACTGGTTTTCTAACGGCCTCATTATTTTCAGGATTTCGGAGATAAAATTATTTACACCGGCAGCGGTGGCCGCGATTTGAAAGGGAACAAACGCGTCGGCCATCATAACCAAGATCAACGGTTGACGTCGTTCAACGCGGCATTGGCAAGAAACTGTTTCGGTTCGGGCAAGAAAGTGGACGCCTATCTCAAATGGTACGCTGAAAACTTGGCTGACGCGGATAAAGAACGCAAGCGGGAATCGTCTGAAGTCGCGGATAAAGAAAGTCAAAAGGCCGCATCGACGAAAGAAAGCCAAAAGAAATCATCGGTTGCATCGACGAAAGGAAACCAAAAGAAACCGTCTGCAGTCTCTGATGGAAAAACCGGCAAGAAACCGCCTGCTGTATCGGATGAAAAAATCCGCAAGAAATGTATCGAAGCTGGACATAATGCTGGCGACAAGTGGAAGGAAGGCTTAGCAGTGCGTGTGGTCCGATCGTTCAAGATTCACAAGAGCAAATACGAGCCGGGCACCAAGTATGCACCGAAAGAAGGATTTCGTTACGATGGTATTTACAAGGTAAATGTCAGAAGTATTGTTGCTGCAGCATTGTACATTGCTCTCGTTTCAGGTTACTCGTTATTGGTTTGACGTGAAAGAGGACGTGGACGAGGAAGGAGAAGAAGAGCAATTCGGTCTATGGCACTTTGAACTTCGCCGAGACGATCCAGCGCCGGCTCCGTGGACGACCGAAGGCAAAAAAAGGATCAAAGAAAAAGGATTGAATAAAATTATTGAAGAGAAGGGCGCTGGTGAACCAGTAAGTCTTGATTTAATTTGCTAATCACAGCTGAAGTTTCATCATGAGACCCTGATTGACGATTGACTTCTTGTTTCAGCCAGCCAAGCGTGCAAAAGTGGCCGGTTACGAGGTGCCAGCTGAGATTCGGAAATTGATCGAGAAAGACACGCAAAGCGCCTCGAAGTGGGAAGAATGTTTGGTGGCGGCTGAGAATGGCGCTAGTGCATTCATCGAGAAGCTGAAAGAAGCGTTTATGTGTCCAATATGCCAGGATACTGTACTGCGCCCAGCTTCGTTGCCATGCGGCCATTTCTTATGCGAAGTAAGCGGAAGTTTTTAAATCTTACAAGCACAGCGTATCTGATTTTCCCTTCTGTTTCAGGCGTGCTTGGATACGGCAACCAAACGAAACTGCAAGGATTGTCCAACGTGCCGCGAGCCGATGGAAGGAGCGACGTTGAACGAATATTTGGGTCAAGCGTTGGAAGAATTGATGCCGGGATACGGAAACGATCGGATCAAGAAAAACGAGAACAAGGCTACGAAGAAACGAAAATAAGAAGACGTGGTTAGGTAAGAAGTTTTGAACTGATTTTGATTTTTTTGTTGGATGATTAGGTGTGGATATGTTTTTTGATCGTATTACATGCGCTTTATCGTAAGCAGGATGATTTCAATGTTCAGGTATTCATTACTGGTTGAACATTACGAGTATTTTGCACTAGAATAATTAGTGCCTACTAATTTTTTTCACTGCTTTTACTTCTGCCATCTTTTTTTAATTTCACACTGCGGAGATTTTTTGACAGGATCTTATCATTATATCACATTCGTATATTGCATATTAAGTGATGTTTTTTTGCTTGTCAGTTTATTGGTAACTCGTAACTGGGATTTTTGGCTTGGTGCCGAGTATCTTTTCCCATGACTGGTTTGAATCTTTTTTAACGTAATGCTTTTTGTCTTGAGCTTTGCTCGATGCTTTTTGTCGTGTGGATATTGACTAGACTGATTACATTTTTTTCTTTATTCAATATATAATCATGTAAGGGAATAAATTGGATGCGTGCTTTGATTTAATCTTTCTTGTATTCGTGCATATGCACTTTGATCATTCTTTTTTGCCTTGCTATCAATATAATAATCCAGAATAATGCGCATATCGCTGAGAATATTTGCGCCAAAGTGCACGCGATGTGTCCTTGGCCCCAAGTCAATGGATATATCCAGTAGTAGGCGACCAATGATCGGAAGACCTCGGCGAGTGGAGCCCAGCTCCTGAAATCGGGAATCGATCAATTTGGATGGCCATGATCGATTCGAAAATTTACCTTTTCTCCAAAAGGCATCCGAGTATGTATACTGATAGAATGGACACGATCGAATATATAGCACCAGTTGTCCATGGGAGAAGCTAAAAATAGCTGTTTTAACCCAGTTTGTAAAAAATCGATATTTTGATCACTTGAAATTTCAACGTGAATGTCTGATATACGAATAACATGCATATGCCTTGAAACAGTGCATAAACCATGACCCAAGCAGCCACTCCCGTATGGTATTTTCGGATTGGACGTTCGATCTGGAAGAAATCACTCGTCTGATCGATCATTTTATGATCGATTAGTACCTCTGGTATTTCAGCCGGATTACCCAATCTCGGTTTGCCAGGCATCCAACCTGGCCCGTAGAAAAGTGCCTTCAATTTATTCGTCAAACCAGGCACTGATGGAATCTTTTCGAAGAAGATATGCCTCAAATGGCACAGCTAAAATCGATTAGTGATCATTGGTCAGATTTGGGTGATTACATCGAAGGAAGGAGTAGTATATAAGGATGACGTAGGTCAGTATTTAAGGCGGGGTGAAAAAGCTACAGTACACCCCAATGCATGAGCAGCCACTAATCATGAATGCTTGTGTACTGTGATCTTACGGATATTTGAGACATCTAAACCTCATTCTACAGTATGCCCATGCATTTTTGTATAATCTGGCATCGGATCTGATATACCCAATTCAATCTACAGTATGCCCGCACCTGCACTTCCATCGGATCGAACGAATTTATATTATGCACGAGGCCGTAAGCCACCGGTTCCGATTCCAACTCCGCTTGGAATGTACCGAACATTCGATCCCAAATGATCAATGTACCGGCGTAGTTCTTATCAATACAATACGGATTCCGACCGTGATGAACTCTGTGATGCGACGGAGTATTGAATATCCATTCCAACGGTCCTAATTTACCCAAAACCGGCGTGTGTATCCAGATTTGGTACAATCGATTGATGATCTCGTGCGCAACGTGTATCGGCGGAGGGATGAAAAGCGATGCGGGCAAATAGAAGAACATCGTCAATTGCTGTTGGATGGCGCCTTGCCTAAAATGGGGCCAGGATATTGGGCGTTCGTAATTGCGCAATTTTGCTTTGTATGTAGAAAATTGCTTCTGAAGTGGTTTTTTGCAACGTAGCCCTTCTGCAGAATCTCTCTCGGCCTCTGGAAAATTCACCAGAGCATACTGTACCTCAAAGCGGTGACGATATTGTAATATTCCGAATTATGATGTGTTTGATGCAATGCCCAAAATATATTGATTTCTGAAACACTGATTCTGCTGCAATCATGGTTCACGAAATTTGCTGAAAATTGCCTACCATGCGCAGCTCTGTGCAACCAATAATAGAAGAAATCCACCGCGAAGAACGAGGCTAACCATGTCCAAGTAGAATCGGGTGGTAATTTATGAACACTGTAATTCTCGTATACCCATGCGTAGATCGTGATTTCCACTGTTCTCAGGAATACCCTGAAATTATTCGCATTTTTGCTGACGTGAGAGCTTGGTTTGAGAATGTCATGGCTGATTACAGTAGGAACGGTACAGTATGATTGCAGATGTGATATATGAAAAATTAGCGCATCAAAAGCGTAAGACTTCCTGAAATCAGGCATCTTTCTGAAACATTGATTTTCTAAATTATGATTGACAGCTTAAAAATCAATGTGATTTTTTGCATGTGATCTGCGAAATCAGGCTGGATTCTCATGAGATTTATGCTGCGCGTTACAATCACCTGATCAGAACCGGTTCAAAATTTGCTTGGCTAATCAAGGCCGAAAGAAACCAGCAAATCCAAGATATGCATTACAGAATGTCTCGCATGAATGGAAATCCGTGCATGAAAATTCACGTGAAATTCACTTTCTGGTTTCGGTGGACTGAACCGGCCCGAAGAAGGCAATTCAGGCGAAAATGTCTGTACAGAAATTTTACGTTGCGAATCATGCGACATGCCGAGTGCGCATGAAATTTTTGACTTGTCTTTTTACATAAAAAATGATTGCGGAAATGAGTAACAGTTTTTGGTAGAATCCGGTTGGACTTTGCTTCATGCATGAGGAAATTTATCAAATGCACAGAAATAAGGACATGATCAGCCACAAATCAGCTTGGATCTGAATCGATCCTTGACCGGATGCATACTGTATTTCTATTAGCCACGCTGTAGTTTCCAGCACAGTCAGTGCCTGCATGTGTCGAGACACAAGAACACACTTATTTGTCATCGTTTGAATGCTACCAGCACCAAACGAGATCAACGAATCAGCCAACGAATAATATTCCTTGATCTTTTTTCGACACACAAATAATTCCAGTACCATGAGCAAAGCAATCCATGGGATCGACTGTAAAAACGAATGTCTATTTCCGATTATGCATACGAAAATCACAATATACCTCATCCAAGAAATCAGGTAATGTTTCCAAATTTGGGAAAGTGGTCTCCGATGGAGTGACCAAATAGAAGAGCTGCCGGAAATGACGGCCATACGGACCCGCTATTTCTGACCATTGCATATTTTTGGTTGGTTGGATTCAAAAATTCGACTGTATTACGGATTGCCACTGTACGCGAATAATGAACCTGGTAGGGAATTATATGTGGGCGAAAATAATGTCGAGTCTCAGTTCTTCTCATCCGCCACGGAAGACTAGTTTTAGTACGACTGGTCCTTTCTAAATTCAATCATAAAATCGGAGGCGATTCGGGCTGGTAAGGTAGAGCCGGTTCTTGTTTTCGAAAGTTGTTTGACATAAGATTGGAAACGAGTACTGTACTTGTTTATCAGGCGATGAAGAAGTTTGGATTTTATTTATGCCAAATCTGTATGTGATTGATTATTCAAGCAGCAAACACATCAAATCTGTGCCAATTTCTTCACTGATCATTATGCTGTGCAATCGATCAGCGATTTCTCATGCATATGCAAAGGGTGAAACCAGAGCCATCGGTCATATTACCACGAGTACAATATCCAGGCTCGTCTCTTGCAGTCGTACAGTTACGGAATAGATATTTATGAGTGACTTTCTGAGAGAATTCACCCATTTTCAGAATGGAGGTATCATTTGAAAAACTGAAAATGGCTGGTTATGACATATTTTGTAGAGCAAATCATCCT